>JAWMRA010016426.1:0-52301 GCA_035584735.1 Pseudotriccus pelzelni | reverse complement strand
AAAGCTCCTGCGGCACAGCAGGGCCCCCCGCCCCCCCCGCCCTCGGCAAAGCCTCAGATCCTGGTGCCCCCCAACGGGGTCATGCCGCCCCCACCGCCTCCGCCGCCGCCCCCCACACCGGGCTCGGCCATGGCACAGCTGAAGCCGGCACCTTGTGCCCCCTCTGTGCCACAGTTCACACCGCCACCGCCGCCCCCCAAGATCCATCAGGTTCAGCCAAATATAAGCCAGGCCGCTGTTGCCTCCTCGTTGCCACCACCACCTCCTCCTGTGCCTGCCCCCTCGCCTCCCCAGGCGCCCCCAAAGCCTGTCATGGCAGCTCTGCCCCCTCAGCCTAGCGGGAAGGCAGCGTCACCAGGGGTCACGCACGTCACTCCCCCGGTGACAGCTCCCGTGCCCCTTGCAATAAAGAAACAACCAAGTGTCACTTCTCCCCAGGTGCCTCCTCCGCCTCCAGCCCCTCCTGGCCCCACTCCCCCTGCAACGTTCCCAAAGCAGCAGAGTTTCTCTGTTAAGCCTCCTCCATCCCCTCAGTCCCCAGTGCCGTCAGTGGTGAAGCAGATAGTTAGCCAGTTCCCACCTCCTCCCACCCCACCTGCCACTGAGCCCCAGCCCCTGAAACCCCTTCCACTGAGTGTGGCTCCACAGTCACCTCCAGCAGTGAAGGCAAAGCCTAAATGGCAGCCCGCTCCTGCTGCCGCTCCCTCACCAGATTTTCCCCCTCCTCCACCAGAGAGCAGTTTAGTGTTTCCTCCTCCACCTCCTTCCCCAGCTTCCTCTGCAGGTTCTCCCCCCCCTGACAAATCAGGGTCTCCAGTCAAAAAGGCCGGCAAGACATCAAGCCCTGGAGGGAAGAAACCGCCTCCAACACCTCAGCGCAATTCCAGCATCAAGTCCACAACCTCCACCGAGTACCATGAGTCCAAGAGGCCTTCGGTGGACCGCCTTGTCAGCAAATTTGCACACCCACCGGAGCCATCAGGGTCTCCTTCCAAGGAGTCATCGCCTCCTCCAGCCCCTCCAAAGCCAGGAAAGCTCAACCTTTCTGGGGTGAGCCTGCCCATTGTCCTACCACAGGGTGGGATCCCGGCCAAGGCTTCTGCTCCGAGTATATCTGGAAAGGAACCTGTGGTTGAATTCCCTTCACCACCATCTGATTCGGACTTCCCACCACCACCACCTGAAATAGATCTTCCTCCCCCACCAGTAGAAATCCCATCTGTGTTTTCAGGCAGCACCTCCCCAAAAGTCGCTGTTGTAAATCCCCAGCCTCAGGCGTGGTCAAAACCATCTGTGAAAAAAGCCCCCCCACCCACACGCCCCAAGCGGAACGACAGCACCCGACTGACGCAGGCGGAGGTCGCAGAGCCACCAGCTGGCCCTCAAGTGCCCACTTCACCCAAGTCCAGCCTTAGCGTTCAGCCAGGATTCCTGGCAGACCTCAACCGGACGCTGCAGCGGAAATCCATCACCCGGCACGGCTCCCTCTCCTCCGCACGGGTGTCGAGGGCAGAGCCCACCGCCACCATGGACGACATGGCCCTGCCCCCGCCCCCGCCAGAGCTGCTGGCTGACCAGCAGAAGACGAGCAGCTTCGGGGGCGCTCATATATCTGGCTATGCAACGTTACGGAGGGGGCCGCCCCCAGCACCTCCCAAAAGGGATCAGAACACCAAGCTGTCGCGGGACTGGTAGTCAGTGCCGAGGGGCCGGTGCTCTCCGTGACTCGTGGGCTGCTCTGTGATCAGCCAGCCTGTGATCTGGCGCACTTGGAGAGAATGTGGGGATGCGAATCATAGCCCCATCAGAAGAGGTGATCTCAAAATGCAGCTAAGGCTAAATGTAAAGACATTCCCCTCTCATGGCTAGGCTAAAAAAGTTGGGGGCTTGGGGGTGTTGATATTTTATTGGGAAAAGCGAGTAGAGAGGCATTGGCTTCATCCTTTCAGTTTCTTTTACCCTTCTTATGGATTGGACCAATACCCCATTTTCATTCTTTTTCTGCATTTAGGGGTGGGGGAGGGAGATAATTTTTTTGTAGTGTCTGTCCATGTGAGACATGTTTGTGCATGTATTATAAGTGTAGGTATATAATATAATGTGATATATTTCGTCGCAATTATAGAAGATAACCAGAATGTTTTTGTAGAACCGTATTTATTGTTTCAGTCAGTATATTACCTGGAATCGGACTCTAACTAGTCAAATCTTACCACAAAGATGGAGATGTTGGGGGCACTTTAAAGAAAGGAAGAAAAAACCAAACCCACAAACTTCTCAGCAGTTTGTGGTGGGTAAATGGTGCAGAGCCAGACGTGTTCTGTCAGTAACTGTACACGGTCCGTTGATTGAAAAGTACAGATGCAACATACCAAAACATTCTGGTCATAATACTACTGAAAGTGAGTATGTTCTGAGGAAAAAAATAGATTTTATATATAGTGGGCTGGAGTGAAATATATTTATACTATAGAGAGCCTCCCCCTCCTCCCAAATAGTTTAAAAATACACACTGCTACAAATTCTTTCGAAGTTATTTGTCCGTGCAGTTAAGTAGGATAAATATATGTTATTTCAAACCAGTATGCATTCTAACTGATGGTAGGCTCGATCATTTGTTTCTACGGCTCAAGATGAATATATTTGTGTTAACCCCTTCTGAAAGCTGCCGGGACTCCTGCAGTCAAAAATCCTGCCAACCCACAAGGCTGACCCACGCGGATCCATCACTTGTCCGTGTAGTTCTTTCCCTGAATGAACAGGTAGGTTTCTGTAGAAAGCGTTCTGTTCTCGCACAGGTGTTCACAGCATACAGTCTCACCTGGTTTGTGCCTGAGAAGATGTACTATCTTTACAAAAACAAGTGTCTGGAAATATGTAAAGAAAGTATTGTTTGTAATTCATTAGAAATTGTCAAGAAACTTTCCCTTCTAGAAAGAGAGACGGGAGTCACAAGTTCAGGCCAAGCAGAGTAGAAATTCTCCTTTCTTTGACCCGCCAGAGACTGTGACCAGTGCATTAACCTGTTAATTACCAAGTTGCACTTCTAGCAGTGAAGGAAGAAGACTGGGAAAAAAGACCACCTTAAGAGGCAATAACATTTGCTAATAGTTTGATTTAAGGGCCTATATGAGTAGAAAATACTATTGATTTGCTTTGGTTTTTTGTGAGTCGTCTCTTTACAGTCCATCCCCAGATCAAGTACTACAGTTCTTTTTCTTGTACTTCAGCAGCTTGATTGTACAGTCTTACCCACCTATTCAGACTTTGTGATAAGGTAGTGTAGGTAGTGTAAGTGGTCTTGTATATCATGCATGTTCATTACAGGGTGGTGGTATGCAGCCTTTTGTAAAACAACTGAAATACTTGGCCCGTACCTCCCCCAGCTTCCCTCATCACCACGGGGATACTGTCAATAGGCTCATAGGGCAAATCATGTCACTGTTTGCTTACCTTTTCTCCAAAAGCAAACTTTAAATGCTTTCCTTTCCCCAAAGAATGAAACAAAGGCAGCGGCTTGACCTGACAGTATCCTCACATGTGTAAAAACTATATAAACTAAATTCTCATTAGACTAATTGAGGATAATAGATTTAAGAAATATTGTGACAGTGTCCCCCATTCCTTTTTTTTATAAAGTTTTTTTAAAAAATCCAAATAATAAAATAAATGTCTTTGTCAATATTTTATGAATAGGAAAAAAAGTTTTGCTAATTAGAGGGGGTAAATGACACATCTATAACTATATAGTTTTAAATAGGTGCATCATGAAAAGAGAAAAATTAGTGGTGCTGTCTCTGCTGACCTGTTTCATATGATTTTTTAAAAATCTATTTCAGCACCTCTGGAAATTGTTTTAATATTTCAGACTAGTTTTTTTGAGCAATAAGAGTATATACCATTGTGTGCATTTTTAAAGCACTGCTATGGAAAGGCACTTTTTTGTATCTTTCAAATTGTTCACCGAGTTTTGTTTCTACTATTTTTGTGCTTACAAAGTGTCCTTAAAAGCATTTGCATTGTTGATTTTAAGCATGCTCAGTGTAGCTGGTGAGTAACTTCACAGGAAGGTTGTTAAGCTATACTGCAATTCATGGGTGCTGTAATTTTCAACGTTGGTCCTCTTGCTGCTCTGTACTGTGTGCAGCTCCTGGGGCTCAGACACACCAGTGGAGCAAAAGGCACAGGCACAGTCACGACTCCTCAGCTGTTACCGTGACGGGTAAGTGGGCACGTTCTGCTCCCTGGCAAGATGCATCTGGGCTGATGCAGCGTGTGCTCCCAGGTGAGAGCAGGCAGGGGATTCTGCTTGCCCCTTGTGCTTTTCTTTTCCCCAGGACAGTTCCACTGGTGTGTGTCAGTTCCAGCCCTTTTACTTTCGTTCATTCAGTGCGGGTACCTCTGTGCTTTGGACTCAGCACAGCAATGTTTTGAGTGCAATTTCTTCAGAGACACTTGAGCTTTGTTCTCATTTTCCTGTGCCCACGTTCATCTTCCCAGTATCATCTCTCCCTAGGCAATGAATCCATGCTTACTACTGCAGGCTAACAGCTTGCTGGCAGACAGACGTTTAACTCTTTAGTTTGCCACAAAAAGAATGAATGTCAGCAAAAGGTGGCACCCTGTATTCCTTCTTGTTACAGTTTACTTCCTAAGTCAGTAGTGATCCAGAAATACAGTGAGTGGCTGCAGCTTCCCTTCTCTCAGCTAAGCACTGAAATTTGGCTACAATGTGGTTCAGACAACCTGGTTGTCTTTTCAGCTTAGGAGACACCCTCCCCTCCACCCCACCGCCCTGCATTGTAATTTGGTTTTCCAGTGTATTTATTTACTGTTTTTGTGAAAGTAAATATTTACGCCTTATTTACAAGGAAGTTATTTCCCCCTGTGTGCAATGGTCTCGTAATTGCACCATTGTATTTATTTAAATCAGAAAATTAAGGGGCTGGATCTCAGAAACACAGGAAGATGCTTCCTGCTACAAACATGGGCAGTAATCCTTCCAGCACTATTAAAATGAGCGTGTGAAAGCTGAATTTTCATACTTCAGACACAAAGAGAGCTGGTGCTTTGATTCAGAAATACTAAGAGTGTAAGGCTGCTTAAAACCCCAGTTGTGTCACAGGAGGAAGTACATGGCCTGTGACACTTGTTAAGGTGGGTATCAGGGAAGCCCCACTGCTGCAGGGGCAGCTGAGAGCGTACAGCTGGCTTTGTTAATCTGTCCCAGATTTTTGTTGTCTCTCTCATGCAGCAGTAGCATCCACCTCTGAGCAGCACGGTCCCTCCTGTTCGGCCAGGTTTCTCCATGACTGCAGCACAGGTGTAGAAAGCACGGAGCTGGCCTTCTCAGACACTTTTGTCGTAATTTAGATGTTGGGAAGTTGCTTTGAAAGGGAAAACGAGGTTCTTCTATCAGCACTAATCTTAAAGGAGGAATTATTTTTAAAAACAAACACAGGTGCTGAACTAACCACGGTAACATGTTGGAGGTGGCTAGGCTGAGGGTTCTCATTAGTATTTTAAAACTTGTGGCTGGGAGAGGAGGTTCCTGCTTCACCATGCACAGTGATTTCTTCCTGTGGCAAACCACCACCGACTGCTCTGACTTGGTGTGTGACCTCAAAGCCAAAGAGCTCCTCTCCTGAACTTACTCTGCAGTTGCCTGCAGGGCAGCAGTGACTGACTGACACATCAGGGAAACAAAGCTACCTGGATCACTTTGGTTTCAGGTCTGATGGGAGAGGACACAGTTTTTTCAACAAGTGCATTTTAACATTTACTGTTCTGGGCTTGCACATTTAAAGGTTTTCTAATTCCTTCTTTCTGTGCCCTTAGGGAACTGGATAAATCAAATGAGCTCAGAGATAAAGCGTGGCCAATTTTCCTCCAATTAAAAATCCTTTTTTCCACAGTTTAAGGAACCAAAAGTGCCATTTCAACAGCAGAAGGGCAAAAGAGAAATTTTCTGCTTTTTACAGAATACGGCATAGAACCAAATTGTTTTGCTTCAGTGGTACCATTGCAGGTAAATTTGTCTCTTATTCAAAATAAGATAAGTGGGTCTTACTATGATTGTTACTTCAACTAGTGTTGTGTTAAAATCAGTTGCACTCCAGGAAAGCAGTATAAACTCCTGGCAGAAGATAGTGAGGACACAGCCAGAATATGTGAGTTTGGTTGGTTGTTTTCCTTTTTTGCACTGAGGTGTAGATTATGTACTCAGTGTACTCCTCATTTGGAGGTGAGAGTCTTAATTCGTTGGAGCCCATTTGTGGCTCCTGGTGTTTAGTTTTGCATTCACTTGCACAATCGGGGCAAATCCCAAACCAGAGAGATTTAACACTACAAGGGATCATTTTCTTTTGGGCATTTTTTGTAACATGCTTGGGGTTTAAGCTTTATTTTGGAATTATAAGTTTGTCTTAAATTCAGCAATTTTCCTTTCTGAATTCTTTCTTTCCTTCAATTAAAAAATGCCCACAAAGACTAACCAGGGTTCTGTTGTAGGGGGCAGCACTCACTAACACTGTGATCCAGTGAGTCATAGGATTGGTGTAGTTTTGAAAAGTCTGAGACGCTAAACTGCAAATGAGCTGACAATGCGTGCATATCCCACAGTGTAAGTTACAGTAACTGCCACTAACACGGGGGAAATGGTGACTGGGGTTAATGATTATTTGGTTCTGCGAGGCACTCGGGGGCAAGGACTCAAAGAGCTCTGTGCAGCATGTGTGTGTGTGTGCATCTTTGGTGACAGGAGTTAGAGAAGTTGGAAGACCAGGAGGAACAGGAACTAGTGCTGGATGCACAATCCCCCACGGCAGGGACTTAGTGAGATAAATGAGTGAGAAGGAACCTGAGTGACAAATTTTGGACGGTGCCCCCCTTATTTAAATATGCTTCAAGGCAACTTGCTTTTTAGGCGACTTGTCTTTTAGGAGACTTTGGAACTGAATCAATTGTTCCCTCCAGTGGAAAATGATTTCCTCCCAGCTATCCCAAGATGCCAAAGATGCGTTCAGAGCTGAATTCCAGGTACGCAGATGTGCTTGCACCAGCCTCTTGAGAGGGCGAGTTGCCGGGGGCTGGTGTGCTGCTGATCTGCTGCATGTGTCTGGCAAGAGAACAGGGTTCCACTGTTAGATGTTGTGCAGCCCTTGCCTTTAACCAACACTGGAAACTGGGTACGCACCTGCAAGGGGCGGGCGTGAAGGATAGTTTAGCAAACCAACCTGTGCCCACAGTGCCCTGCTGCTGCTTTGGTGCACCTTGTACTTCTAAAAGGAAAACTAAATGCTTTGTCACAAGTTGTAATCGGAAATCTTAGGCCTCCTAGTGGACTGGAGTGGACCAGAAATTAACTGGAGCAGCAGTTTGTTTTATGGCTTACACTAACTGTTACCAGCCACTGGGAATATTCTGTATAATACTGGAGATGCAAGTGTAAGAAAAAGTGTCATTGCAATGATGATTTGTCTGTGCAGCAAACTTGTGCTGAGTGCTGTAAATACATTCATGTTTACTGCTTTAAAAAGAAAATTGCACATTTTATCTTTTAATGGGATTGCCTCCCCTCTTCTTCCCTTTCCAAAAAGAAAAATCAAAGCTCTTTTAGACTGATAGCTTCAGGTTGGGGGGAGCTTTGCCATATTATAAATATATATAAATATATGTATAAATATACTTTTTTAAGCATGAGAGAGGACAAAAGAAATACTTCATTATAGAATACCCAATATAGATCATTATACAATGGAATATGCACAATTCAATAAAGATGTAGTTAAATTTAATAACCTGTTTTAATCCTCTGTCTTGCAATTTTCCTTTTTCATGAGTTCAAAACCCTCCGTGTTCTCAGGTCATCCATCAGTGGTTCCCCTCTGTAGGGATTCAGGTATCTGATGGCCTACAGGTTACCACTGATATATTCACTGTAAATAAAATCACTTTTTATTCCTTTGCACAGTTCTTTTCAGGGGGTCAGAGCTGGCTGTACCAGTACCATGGTGCACACCAATTACAGGTCTAAAGAGGACCCCGTGTGAAGGCTCACCTTTTCCTCCTGCCTCCTTCCTCAGGCTCGCAGAGTCCTGTCCAGCTCTGCTCACAGGGGAACAGCTGCTGGCTGGTAAGTGTTGCTGCGGCCCCTCTCTGGGGCCCACTGTAGGGAATGTGGCTCTGTTCCCTCCCCCTGGGATCTGCTCCCACGCTGGCCCTGAGAGCAGCAGAGATTTGAGACGTTACATTAGCAATTACCAGAAAAGGAGCAGTCATACAGAGGTGGAGAGAGGAGCTGCTGAAGGCAGCAGGCTCTATGCCAAGGATCATAGTTTTTCTGCGGGAAGTGCAGTGCTCAGAGATCCTCGGGGATCCTGCTGCACACATAAGCCGCTATCCCTGTCCCTAGTGTGTTGAAAAGTCTGTAGCCAAAGACAAGGAATGTGACACAGCTGTGGCACGCTCACAGAACACATGGTGTGTGCTTTGTTCCTTTTATTTAGGGCTTGTAACAAGAGGGTTTAGTACACAGCAACAGTTAATTCCAAGTACAATTAAAAAAATTTAAAAATTGGGTTTTGCACTCACTGGAAGGTGATTCAAATGGCACACACAATAAAATGTTACTGGCGGCATACAGCTCCCCAGAGTCCTGTGGGCTTGGTCATTTACAGTGGGCTCTGCACTCATCCACCGCATCAGCAGTACCAAAAGCAAAAGCACAGCGTGATACTCCTCCGACTGCAAACCAAAGGGGGTATCTGCTTTCACAAAAAAGTGCATGGACAAAATCCATGTTTAGACACTGATATCTCCAGAGAATTCATAGAAACTATTTGTCCATGCAAGTTGCAAAAGACATTTTTTCAAATGTGAAAAGAAACACTTGTTCTTTACAAAAAACTCTCAGACCTGTCAGCACTTTACCAAGGCGCTGTAATGGAAATGAATTTGTACACAGCTCTTCCTATTAGTCAGTAGTGGTAGGATTCTTCTGAGGTGTTAAGAGACACTTGAACAAACGTACTGCACACATTTCAGCAGGTTGCTGGCTGTAGGCTGACCTCTGGATGTCAGGCTGCTGCTGCCTTCACTGTTTTGTAACACATCTTTTTTTTAGCACAGGTGCTAATAAAATTAGTACATTTAGAATACCAAAGAAACAAACTCTTCCTGCATGGGTAGGAGATTGAACAAAACACATGGGTGGGGATTTTTTTGAATGGAAGCAGCAGAACACCATGGCCTGTGAATTACTCTTTCTAACAGCAACTGTCAAACCTTGGCTGCATCAACCTTTCAGCAACCTCCCCAAGGCCATGAGGTGGGGGTCCCACTGTTCTTGAAGTTTTAAAATCAAAAGTAGATCAATGGGACTGTTGCTACAAACGGATTTCAGCTGGGGGGGGGAGGAACCCAAACCACACATTGTTCCCTCTTGTACTGTTCTGACCTTTGTGTAATAATGTGGCAGTGCCAAATACTGGGAGATGCCAAAAGATGGGGAAGGTGAATAGACCTGTAAGCACAGAAGATTCTTGTAAGTGGCACCCTTTAAGCTGTAGCCCATCATCTACCTGCTACTGCTCAGTTTCCACCACCCTCTTCTCTTGAGATTAGTGTTGTAAATACTTGTCTTCGTGAATGCAACAGCGCTGTATGTTTTCCACTGCCACAGTTGCCAACATGGGAACTGAAGTCTCTACATGGTGCTTGTAATGCTGCTTAAAATGCTGCAGTGCTTATTCAGTGACTGTCTATACTCTGAATACAAGTACTGCTCCTAGTAAAGCCACAGCACCATGGTCTCTTCAACAGCATCCTCTAACAGCTTCCAAAAAGTTGGCCTGCAGAGAATAGACAGCGCCTGTTTTATGAAATGTCCTGTCCCAACTCCAAGGAGGAGAAGCCCTGTAAATGCTCCCAGTTTACTAACCCACATAAAGTTCCATCCTTACCGGAAAGGAAAACATGAGTTTTACTTTATGCCTGGAGCCCACAGACATAACTAATAAAAAAGCAAGTTCATTTCCAGCAGCGTTTGCTAAGAAGTGGTAGAAGGTGCTGAGAAGAGCTCAGCACTAAGTCACCATCCAGCACAGGTGGGAGACACCACAGAAGCACAACAGTGTCAGTGTACAACCTTCGTCCACCTCTAGTCAACAACACACACGCACACAGAGCAGGCAGGCAGCCCACCCACCCTCTGCCAGAAAAGGCTCATCAGTCCTGCTGCTTCCTTCTCATGATCAACTGAAACGCCCTGCATAAAAGTGGCACTTCGCAGAAGCTGAATCACTGCCCATGTCAACTTTGGCTCTCACCGAAAACCTTCAGCAGCAAAGAAGGAAAATGCCCAGTAGCTGTGAAAGGAGAACAAATTGCTCTAGCAAGAACTAGCTGGGTCTAAGCCCTTCTGGCACCCACGGGTAAGCCACCCAGCCACAGAACCTGTAGCTCACACCAGCAGCAATCTCCAGTCACTTTCAGGAACAACCAACTGAACTAAGTGCAAGGACAAACTGAATTCCAGGAACATTATCAGCCTCCTGGTAACACATGCCAGACTCTCATCTACCTTGGGGCCATGCCACACCTCTTGTCCTCTAGTGAGAGCAGTGGCTCTTCAGTGCAGCAGTATCTGCCTGTGTCTCACCAGTGCATTGCTTCAGCTCTCTGGTGCCTATTCCAGCCAGGGTGCATGGACACACGCTCTCTGGATGCTCAAGCATAAAATTTGCTGCTTGCATCTCCTGCCCCTCTCAGCCCTCTGCTCTAACCAGTGAGAGAGAAGAAAAAAAAAAAAGCAAGATGAGGGGGGGAAAAACGGGTGAGACACATGCAACCTCAGCCATCTCTCTTAGGCTGGAAAGAAGGCACCAAAATTAACCTGCTTCGGCACTAGATGTAGACAGGCTCAGTCAGACTTCCCCTCATGCAGGCACATGATGGAGAGTCAGCTGTAATTAACAGCTTTGTCCCTGGGGCCAAGAGGAAGGAAGAAACCTCTAATACAGCAAACCAAGGCAAAATACACCGCTAGAGAATGCTGAACAATTTCTGTGCACAATGAAAACAGCTGGCTGGGCTAAGGCAGTTCTCACAAAGGGAGAAACATATTCATTTTGGCCATACAGCACTCTTTGGGCTATGCTGGAGCATCTCCTTCCCCCACCTCTCATGCCTACACAATCCTGCTTCAACAACCTGTGATGCTGAACACCTTCAGGTGTGGCAGCAGAACACAGCAGTGCAGAGAGCTGTGCACCTATTTAAAATACTGAGGTGTTTCTCCCCCACCATAATCCCAATTGCCAGCCCCTTTTAAGTTAAACCTGTAAATTAAAAAGGGGTGGGGGAGAGAGGGTTTTGGACAAGGAGAAGTAAAGGGGACAAAACTGGAAACACAACCCTCACTGACTTTACTAGCATGCAATCTATGTAACATTAATATACAAAGCCTGTTTAACTTGGCCTGGTCTATGACCATTATATCACATCATCCCCGAGGAAGCCACAGAATTAAAATCTGTACAAAATAAAAATATGCATAAAACTCAACAAATTTCTTTACATTAGTACTGCATAATAAAGCATAAAACCAGCAGGTGATGACCCAGAAATTCCATCCACAGCAGTTCTTGCAGGATAAACAATTCCACATGCTATCAGCAGGGACCAAACTAACCCCTGGCTCATCAGACCAAAATCAGTTCTTCAAGGAATGTCACACATTCCACTTAGACAGTTCTGCAGCCTCATCTTCTGTGCTGGGCTCTGGCAAGTGCTCAGCTCACACTGCTCTGCTCTCACAACACAGAAAACTTGCAAGATGAAAAACCAGCAGAATGAAGATTAAGGACGTGGGTGTGTATCACACACTATCCCCACCCACCTGCCAGAATAGTTCAAGCACTCACACAGACTGGGTTAAAGACACGTTTCACTAATGCATAACCTGCCAGCTGGCGTGTGGGTGCACAGGCACAGGGGTTCAGCTCTCAGTAACTCACTGAGCTGCCCTAACAATGCATTTGAGCGTTGTGGGCTCAGTCCTTGCCATAAACATATCTAAGGCAAGAGAAGCCAGGAAAGCTCTGACAGTCCTGGAAAACACAGCCACCCTGTAAGCACCAAGGGGTTGTTAATGCTGCTGTTCAATTGCCCCTGGCTGCAAGCACCACCTCCCTGTGCCAAAAGTGTAGACACTCGAAAGAGTGACTACACAACCAGTGGTTCTGGGCTTGCTCCCAGAGAAATGATGGGCTGAGGGAACTGAACATGGCTGCTTCTCCTAGTCTTGCTGCAAGACAACTTTTCACAAAGAGAAAGGCATACGGGTACCTGTTCTGGCAAACACACCCAAACAATTTAGCTTCCAGAAAGAAGACAGCAGTGCTTAGGCTACATGTGGACTGAGCAGGGGAAAAGTAACGTCTATCTGCACACCAGTTTCTTCAAAGTTGTCCTTCCTGCAGACTTCAACCAAACTGGTTTCTTGTGTGCTGTCACCCTGCACAGGCTCACAGCAGGTGATCGTGTTCCTCCATGTCCTGCAAACACACCTCACCCGTCCATTTTCTCATTCTTTCCCCTTGAGCAGCTATGGCACCTCCCTGCCCAGGTTTGCACCAAACCCGCACCTCCATCCTGCTATTGCACCAGTTACCAAGTAAGGGATTGGTATTCCCTGTCTGTTGCCAATACCATCACAAACTCAGCCGTGGTGGCGCTCTCTTGTGCACGGCTCTGCTTTACACACAGTCCTCTCCAAGACAAGTGCAGCACTGTCTTACCTTGGAGAAGCTACTGTTGGTACCAGCTGGAACTTGGCCAGTCAGAAGTTGCCCAGGAAGATGCCCTGGCTCAGGAGGCTCTCAAGAAACAGCATCAGCTCAATTTGCAGGCTAACAAGACTCAACAGGAAATTTAATCAGTTAATGCATGATATTTACCCAAAGGTAACACTTAGACCTTCCCTTAGGCAGATAGTACAGCCATCACTTACAGTGATCTGCTGTGTACACAGAGCAGAATTTTTAACTGAGACTCGATTAAAAAGCTAAGTATTATCACAAGGGGCTACAGAGCCTTCAATTGGTATTAGTTCACCCCAAGCCACCAGTACATCTCAAAATATCTATTATAATAAACAATAGGGAGGGCTAGGGGAAGAGCTAGAACTACTACTAGTTACTGCTTGGATTTCCATGGGAAACCAGTACACACAACAGCCCTTTTTACTTCCACTGAAGAGATTTTGGCAACAGACATGAAGACGACAATTGCCGTTTGTCCTGCCTCTGCACAGGGCTCTCACAGTACATATGCAAATCTAGTCATCAAGTACAAAATAGCCAACTTACAATACCTGATTGGATTTTTAAGATTATATTGTGCATAAGACTAAAGTTGGGGGCAAGTTTCTCTAGTGCAAGCAGGCTTGAGTAGATTTGAACCTTGGACCACACCCCCTAGAGTTTATCCTCAGACCCCAGGAGGACCTGTAAACTTTGTTTCGCCTTCACCCTCAACGGCATCTGTGAGTTCTGTTTGAACTGGCAGCAACCATGGCAAGGAGCTCGCTGTGGAGAGGAGCACATTTACATCAGTGCAGAACACAAAACAAATATGTGGCATTCAAAAGATGAGGAAATGGGGGTGGGGGTCCTCTGGGCTGCAGCCATCTTAATTGTCTGAACTGAAAGGTGAGTGAATGAAAGCCAGCTCTGTGTGCCCCTGCGTCAGCCTACGTGTGCAGAGCAGCTGCAGAAGTGTTTACGCTAAAGACTTATCCAGCTATCTGGAAGTCAGTTACAGAAAGTCTCTGTGCAGAAATCCCAGTGTTTGCTAGCACACGACTGTTCTTCCAGCTGCACAGGAGTGTAGTGTAGAAACAGGAGGGATGTCCACTGGCCAGTAACTTTCACCACAAGCATCCAGGACATCCCCAGTGCCAGGCATTGCTGCCAATGGTAGTACCATGGAGGCACACAGGATTCCTGAGACAGATCCCAAGGCCTGCCAGAAGAAGTCAGAATTCGAGTGAAGTATCAGCTACTCAACAAGTTTGTTACATCTGAATGGGTCAGCTTAATTCGAAGTCAGATGGCTCAGGATAGCCTCTGCTGGCCGCTGGAAGAGCCATTTGTTCAAACAACTCAAATCACTATTGTTTTATAATGAGGGGGGAAAAAAGAAAAAAAAAAACCAAAACCAAACCAAACCCAGAAGAGTGGTTGTTACAATTATCCTTCATTCAGTTACACTGGATAGGGCCCCAGAGGCTGGTGGAGATCTGGGAAGCCCTGACAGCTCCTGCAGCAGGAGATGCAGTGTTCTGTCCTCTAGTCTTCACTCTGAGTAATGCATGATCGACTCCACATAGTTCCCTGGGAAGAGCCCCGTCACTCCATTCATGACCCCCTCATACCAGCCATCATCATTTTTCTTGATGACGTAAATGATGGCACCTTCCTGAAATGAGAGCTCATCTTCTTTGTCCTTGGTGTAGTCATAGATCGCCACCACTAGGAAAGAACAGAGCACGACTGTTAGGAGAGGTACAGGGGGGAGGAGGGAAATCAAATCACCCTATCTTGTCCAGGCAATCTCAGAGTTCCACTCCCACCCGGCATGGGTGCAGAATGACCTGCTGAGAGGGACAGTTTCTTACAAAGCCTTTTGAAAGAGCTCATGTTTTGAAGCACATGAGCCTTTAACTCTTCTGTTCTTGCTGTTTCCAGACCCACCAGAGGAAGTTTACAACTGTATGAAAAACTTCTGGTGTGGAATGATACAAGGAAGTGAATGTAACTCCCCATGGCTGTGACCACTCAGACTTACTCCAAGATTCATGTATTAGATATATGTGCTAAAACAGATCTCAGCACAACTAAGACCTGGAAAACATGAAAGAAGGAGTGTAGCAAGAACTCTCTTCAGATCACAGTAAGAATGGGCCAAGGCTGATGTCCCAGACTTCCATCTACCTTAGCTACTTCCACGTTTAGATCTCTAAAATGCATGCATGCAGTCTCAATAGCCAGCAGCCACTCTCAGGGTATACAGTACCAGGGTGAGAGAATCCTGCCAGGAGCAACAAAGAAGGTGGAAACAAAATAGTATATCAGGACATTTTCTTACAGCTGCAAAATATTTTACTGAAGGCACAAAAGTTGTTAGGAAAGTCAAAGAAACTGGACAAAACACTGGCAAATATTAAATAAAACATGGTCCTGATGTGGAAGAACATAGACATCAACTTGATACATTTTTCCGTTCTCAGTCCTATCATTATGTGTTCCATACAGAAAATTAGCTAAGCCAGACTCTGAGTACTTCAACAAATAGCATCAATCACTGCTTTGAGCACTTGGCAATGAAACATACAGTGCTGCCATTGAAAAAAAAACAGATGTTGGACAGGGATCCTAAAATCTGGTACTGGGGATAGACAGGAAGATACTCTATAAACTAAAGCAAGGATTAAAAATTAACAGCATGTGTTCATAAGCACACTATCCAAGAGTCCTACTAAACTCATCATTCTTTCCAAAAGAAAAGAGGTCATTTCCTTCTGAGGGAGCAAAGGAATCAACTCCAATCAAACTAGGGAAACCTGAGATTATACAGGTGGAGAATCAGAGTATGAACCGAGATTTTTTTTTTTGGTATTATTTTACTAGAGCATATTTAAAAAACACATGTTGTTGGCTCTACACTTGTGCCAGCAGTTGTTAAGTAACTCATTCTAATTACCTTTAGACATATAATTCTGCGCAAACAAAACACAAATGGAGAAATGAGTAAATTCTGAACTTGAAAAACAGAAATTGCTGTATGAACAGGTACTGCGTTCAATTATAGTCCTTCAAATTCATTTTTAACTGTTAATTTTAAAATGTCTTCCTAGAGTCACTGTGCTATTTTTCTTCATTGTCTCAATAATAATAATCCAAGGATCATGGTAACTTCCAATTCCTTTCTTTCTCACATTTGAGTATACTCTAGTCCCTTCTGATACTGAATGGATTCATTATTTCATGATCACAAGAAGGAAACTCTTATCCTTAAGTTTGTGAAGAAAATTTGCCTCTTGTCAAGCCTCTTATAACATTACCTGAAGCGTGGCTTTGTTTTTATATCACCATGGCTTCCTCCAGCATGTTATTTTTGTACTGGCAACACTCCTCTCTCTAAAAGGCTGTTTAATCCTTCTGTCTGTAGTCCCACCAGTTCAAGCTGTGAGCTTGTCACATGCCATGAGTTACCTGGAGCCCAGGCCAGTGTTGCAAAAAAGGCTCCAGATGAGACAGAAAGCAGCAACAGTGACTCAGGAGGTGGCATCCTTCCCTGTGAGCCTGAGCCAGAGCCTCTTCTCCTTTCTATCTGAACACGTTTCAACGCAGTTGTAAAAAAATGAATTACTCATTTAGGTTGCCATTCCTCCAATCAGTGATCTTTGGTTCTCCAACGATTACACGGAGTTTGGCTGAGCTCTGTTGCATCAAACTGACCACAAACGTAGGCCAGGCTGGTTACCCAAATGAAATCTGACAGCTGTGACCACACATTTTCTCTATGTGGTATGAGGGCAATTCTTCCTTCTGGGTACCCATTTCCATTCATCTGATTTGCAAAGCCAGAAGATTTTCTTACCTTTTCATGCCACACATCCAGACACAGAGCTCAATGGAAAACTGCAGTGCATGTCCCTGGACACTGCAGGTTGGCTGTTGCTGTTACGGTGCTGTCCTCAAGTTCAACATCCCCAGTAACTATATCCAACCTAAGAATTTCCCCATCAAAATGGATCTGCTATTCACTTCCTTCTCAGCTGTAGGCTAGAGCATATCTTAAAGGTAGCTCCCCACACTGCTTGACCCGTTTACAGAACAGGGTCATACTGAATCCCATTTTGATATGCAGCAATCCCCTGTATTTGACACCTCCTTGGTGTCCCAGCTTCTGTAGGAAAGGTCATCTACCCTAATCCTGTTGGAAGTGCTTTCATGTGAACTTAAATAAGAGAACAGTCATACCAAAAGAACAAGTACAAATCCTAGGAATTGCTACTCTTCTTACTGGGGGTAAGTGTGTTGGAACAGCCACTTATTTCCATCCATTTTGTCTGCTTTGAATCATGTGACACAGAATACTATTTATAGGAACTTAAGGAGTTGCCACAGGATAAATTATTTTGCAGAAGATAAAGCATTATAATTCCCAGCAGGATAAACATTTCTTTGCGTATGGAAGTCCTCTTTTAGCACGAGGCTTTTCATTAACTTTAAAGCTTCAAAGCTTGCTACAAAAAACTCACAGCCAAGCACTTCTCTCCCAACTCCAGCAAAGCAGTCAAATCTCAAGTTTTTAAACGGGTCTCTGCACCAACACGAGACAATGTTTGGCTTCCTATACTTTTTCCCTCCACAGAAAACATGTTCTGACTAAAAGCCTGACTTTCTCCAGCTTATCTTTAAAGACTCCCCTACACAGTTTTGCTATCCCATATGCTTTTCCTTGCAAATATCAAACTAAAGTACCTGGACTGCCTGCTGAGATCTGTGCATAAAAACTATTTTAGTTCACAGTCTCACAGAAGTCACACAGAAAAGTGTAACAGAACCATATGCTATCATTCAAATGTCATTATTTCTTCAAATAGAAAGATGTTTTCCCAGACCACGTGTACACACACACACATCCCTTGCATTAGTATGAGAAACTATAAACAGGCATTGCACATACCAGGACCCTCTTTTTTCTCTTTTGCTCCCAGCTGAAATGTCACTGGAGATGTGCTAAGGGCCAGGGGGCAGGAATAACAAAAACCTAACAAAAATAGTGATACATATGTAGAATTAGGCTAAAGAATGCCTGGAAAAACACAGGGAAAAACCTTGGGACTTACTCTCCTATCAGAAAGTAATGTGCCTCCAATCTTCGTCCAGTACAACATACATCATCCACAATGAAACTGAGCAGATACTATCCATTCTCAGAACTGCCTGATAAGGACTTCATTAAGTGATGTAGCACATCCAGTACTTGCTGAAATGACCTCTACTGGTCCCAGCCTGAAGATTTGCCATCCTCCCCCAAAGAAAGAAATCCAACATCAGGGACCCCACCACACTCCAAAACCTGATTTTCTGAAGCCAGGTAACTAATGCCAATTATCAGGAATACCCTGCAAACTGCACAGCAAAGAGAGTCTTATGAGCCTGGGTACTCCTTGCACGAAAACACATGAGCTAGATGGGGTTGGGCAGTAACAAAAGAACTCCTTCATAATCCTCGGGAATAGTAGTATCTTTTTCAAGCTAGAGTTGGCAGGAAGTGCCTCTTCCATCTGTTTTCCCCCTCCCCCTCATGTCCTGCACTGGGTTTATCTTTGTGGCATTCTTGATTTTCCCTCCCCGATGCAGCGTGAATGGGTCTAAGAGTCAGGTGAGATGCCTGGTTGCTTTGTGATGTTACACTTTATATCTCCCTTTAGTAAGAGGTCCTGCTTCACAGGAGAGCACACACCAGGCAGTAGATCTTTTCACATTCAAGTGCCCCATCTACCTACTCAGGTTTATTCCCCCAGTAGTTTTACTCCAGCGTGTTTCCACACCCCTGCTTCAGAAGGGGAAGACACTGAGGTGCAACCATGCAGCAGTGCCTCAGTTAGTCAGTCCCACACAGATCCAGCATTTTCTAGCTTAGCACGGCCCCACACTGATGCAGCATTGCAGCTTCCAGAGCCCCAAACACAATCACAGCACTGATTCATTCACTTTTGGCCTCCTATCATTATCAGGATTAAGTGAAAGGTGAGTCTTAGGTAGGTTACAGAGGAAGTAAAAAAATATCTAGTTAGCCTCTTAGTCATCACCTTCCCTTTGGGGAAAAGAGTAAAAGAGTCAGACTCGGAGGAGCAGCTTAACTTTCATTCTTTTAAGTTGCCATTTGGAGGAGCACCTCTACCACAATACCAAATACTGGCTATGAAGGAGTCTAGGCAGACTCCATGTCCAAAAGCAGGATGACAAGAGCTCATAAAAAATGTTGTTACAAACACAACCCCACTGTCTCTACTAGTCTAAACCTACCCTTTTCTAAGTATGTCCTTGGTGCCCAAGGAGGATCCTCCTCTGCATACGGATCACTGTACTCTACCACAGCTGCTTCCTCCTCCTCATAATCCTCTGGAGGTGGGGGTGGAGGTGGAGACTCATCAAACACTGCCTCATCCACAGGCGGTGGGGGGGGAGGAGTATCTGAAACTGAAAATAAGCAATAGTACAACCATGAAAATGTCTCTATAGCCATGGCAGCAGGTTGAAGTAATACTCCCTATCCCAATTAGTTGCACTGGGACCAACAGTTACAACTTTTGAAAACACACTAGAGACAGTAAAATTCAGAGAAGGAAGGATCAGGTACCTCCAACAAAATTACTTCCTTTTCCCACCCTTCACAATTTCAGACAAACTTTCAGAGGCAGTAGAGAAGGCAGAATTCTGGCTATACGCAGTCAAATCTTTCATCAACACAAAAGCCACATCCAGTAATAAAACATAGCACAATGAAGCAGCAAACTTACTGTTTTCTTGAACTCTGGCCACAAATCCCATTAGTGGTAACTGTGGAGTTACCTGTAGGATGGAGGGGGGAGGAGGAGCAAGGGATGCTGCCACAGAAATTAAAAAGAGAGAGGCATTCAGTTAGAAACACAACAAAGCAGCAAACAGGAAAGTAGACGTCATCACCACTCAGACAGTGCAGCAGGCTGCCATGAAGCTGAGATAAAGAGACTGACATTCAAAGAAAAATGGCTCCGGTGCTTTAAGCATATTCCTATCCTTTCTTCGAGGCTATTTCTCTATTTTTAAAATTTCCAACCAAGATCTTTTTCATAACATTAAGAATCTATGCTGAAATATTTTTCAGACTTGACCGTGAGACTCCTGTAAGCTGAAGTCTATTCCCAGAGAATATAGCACTTTATGAACGGACCCTAACTGACAAATTTATCAAGAGGACTCTTTCCTTATAATCCTCCCCCTTTCAGACCTAATTGATATTTACAGAGGTGACTAACAGCATCCACAAATCCCTAGTAATGAAAATGAATATAGCTCTTTTTTTCTCCAAAACGTAGGCCAAAAAAATCCCATCAAATAAGGCAGTTATTTTAGACAAAACAGAAAAAGATGGCTTTCGAGAACTGTGCATACCTGAAGGACACACTTCTGACCTTATTGGTCAAACAGAGCACACCGTGCTGCTGCCAAACCAGGGCCTATTCCAGATGTGCTGCCTCATTTCCTTCCCACCTGACTTCACAGACCACTGCGCTGAACTCTGAACAGCCCTTTTAGCAGTACCAGAAGAGCTGTCTTTGTACAATATATGTGAATTCACAATTAAAGAAGATACTCTCAGCCAGCTGCACGTTATAACACTGAACTGTGGTTTTAGCCCAGAATACAAGTTTCACTTATCTAGTTAAAAAAATCAGGTAACTAGTTTTATGTGGGTTTAATATCACTTCGAGTAATGCAGTAATATTCTTTAAGCAAGTTGCGAGATTATTTTTCAGAAAGCACACCTCAGGAAAGCACAAATAAATCATTTTCTTGTTAGTATGTGGCATACAAAAAACATTTAATCATGTCCAGAAGGATGAAGGGAAAAAGGTCTACACTTCATGTACCACTACATTTATTTAGCTTGCAGACACAACTAAATAAATTGCAGACTAATTCCAGAGCTGGTAAGAAAACTGCCAGGTATGATGTAGTATTTTTCAGAATTAACTCAAGTCATCATAGCAAGAGAAAAGAACTCCACAGCATTTACAAGTCATGTGTCAAAACTTCTTCTGTTTGCTTACTCCAGTAATCACTATCTGAAACTCTGAATTTCTTCTGTCACTCATACTGACATTCCTTTCACAACCACACACCATAAACAACGAAAACCAACAGCAACCATCCTTTTTTGTTACAAAAATATCCTTGTATCTCTATACAAAGCAAGTTCCATTATCCCACCATCTAACTGATATCTCTTGAGAAAAACTGAAATACATTTCTGATTACAGTTTCTTTGACTTGAATGACACGACCTCTGAGAGTATTTGCTTTTCCAAGTGTAACCACAGTACCTGGGAAAAGATTTGGTCTTGCATTTCTTCAAAGCAAGAAAAGGGAACTTGAATTTGAAGTCCTATTGAGAAGCAGTAATATTCATGAATTCAGCATTCTTATGCAACTATGAAGTCCCTGTTTTTTTAAATATATATGCTATAAAAATGTTCCACTTCAAAATGGTTCCTCTATTCAACATCATATGGATTCACAAAATTCACATCTATCGTAGACTAACTTCAGTTTCCTTGGTCCATTCAGTGTACTTTGGTTGTGAACTATATATAGCTGAAGGAAATAACGAGGCTATTCATGGAGAAAAATTAATCATTTCAGACAAGCACTCCAAGCAAATACAAAAAAATCCCTTAGTTTACTTTGGGTTGTATAGTTTAGTCAAAATGGTGATGCTAACACTGGCTGACATCATTCCTTGTTTACCTTAACCCTTGGGTTTGTACTTCAGTCTGTGCATTGTGCAGGGATGTGGTGGTTTGACAAGGGACTATCATATTATATTTTATTAATAATGATCTTGTTTATACAGTGCATCAGAAGAACTTTAATGTACCTCCACTGTCTCAAAATACGAGCTAAATACCAGCTTAAATGTTCTTCCCTCCTTCCTTCCATACTGACTGACCACCAGCAGACTCACTACACAGTTGCTGTTAAATTAATTCAGAAATGCTCAGGAGCACCTTCCCCTAGGTTGCTTCAGCCTGGTAAGAATTCAGCTGTACAAACAGGGTGTAGTGCCCACCACCATCTCAGTTACTTGCCCGGTTTCTCCCACAGGGTTTTTAGCCTGTGCTGAGCTCTATACTGCATAGATACTGGTATCTAAGGTTGCAAAGTTAAAACACTTGTTAGTGGTGGTATGGCTGGCAAGACTGGCTTTGGGACAGACATATGCTGAGATTATTTTGGGTCTCCATTTCTTAATATTTTCTTTTCAGTTGCTAAGAAGGTCTAACCATGAAGTAGAAAAATTATATTATCTTTGAAGTAGCATTCAACAGAACATGGCAATGCAAGTATCTTTCATCCTCATAACAAGTGAAAAAATAAACACGACTATGCTAACATACTAAACAATGGCACTGGAAATAACAGTGCTGTGTTATTGCCAAACGGCCTACAAAGAACAAGAAGCCATAGCTGGCACGCTCTTATGCCTGTTGTAAGGTCTCTTTTTCACCTCTTACATTTCTATTTTCTCCCTCTCTTCAGGAATGCTGAGAAGCAATTGTGGTCTCTGTCCTCTCACTAACTAACCCTGCTCCTTACAGACACAACAGTGCCTCTGTTCTTAGGATCTTCATCAATTATGCATGCTTGAGCATCCTCTCCTTTCAAGGTACACTCCAAAAAAACCCTGGTTTAGTGTAACTGCAAAGCTAACAAATTCTGTATTCTGCTAGGTATATTAAAAAAAGTCTCTTACTAAAACTGCTTATTTATATTGTATTAGATGCCAGTATAATTGAAGTATTTTGTTTGCAATTTACAGTTCAAGTGACTAATCACCATAATCATTATCTTCTTTCTGGGTACACAGACTGAATGTGGTTATGTAACTTATTTAAAGTCTATTTGGCATCTTCTGTGATTACCTATTAACAATGCCATGGCAGCTTGCAGAGCATTATCCCTTTGCTAAAGCAGAAATGCACAGCAGTTGTCAAAAACTCTCTGGATATACTGAAAATCCTCTGTATTGCAAAGGTAATTCTGAAAGCTTTTCTTTTATTGCTATTACTCTTTCCTTCTTGCCTTCAGCCTTCAATATGTACATAATGTGCTTAAAAAATACCACATATTTCAGGCTACAATTTAGTCATATAACCTCTTCCACTCCCCTGTCCCCAGCAGGATCACTCACTTCCTTCTCAAGTTCAGCACACACATCTCTCTTCAGGGTAGCTCACAAACAGTAATATTTGAACCTGATCAAATCCCTTAAATGCAGACTACAGCATTTGACCTAATTCCAAGTTCAGTGCTCAACTTTGAAAAAAAGCCAACGAACACACACATCCCAAAACCCACCACCACAACCACCACAAAACAAGCACTGTAGTGCTTGCAAGACAACATTCAATCTTGCTGCATCTTTCTGCAGCTTTGTCAAAAGAGAAACTCTTCCCTACTCTGGTATCAAAACCTTCACGTCTCATCAGGAGCCCGGGACAAAGGACTCCTCAGACAAAAGGCTGCTGTGTTATGCTGACACACAGGCCGTGCCACTCCCTGTTAGTATCTCATCTTGCACTGTAAGGCAGGTTGCCCATTAAAATAACATCCCTTGAGGGGTTAGAAGATGACACAGTTCCCTTGCATCCCACACCGAATGCTCACCCTTGTATAACAAGTGCCATTTCTAGAACTGTCCATTGACCAGAAGAAAAAAAGCACACAAGATAAAGACTGAGTAATGAAGAGTCAGCAAACTCAGATACCCATCCCACACCAAAGCAGGTCCATGGTGTAGTCAAGGACTAAAGCTTGTCTAATAGAGACTGTGACATCAAAAGTAAATTATTTGGCAACAAAGCCAGTGTTATTTTAAGCTGTTTGCCGTAATAGAAGCCGGACACTCTGCACATGCACTGCTGCATGGCTACCAGCAACATACTGGAAGTGCAAGATCTGCAACACAGACAGAACATAACATTTCAGAGACCTGAAGGTCGTTCCATTCACCACTGTTGAATTCAACGGAACAGACAAACTTTCTTACCTGGGTTCTGGTTATAAAAAGGTCCTCCATTCATCTGGTTCTGAAGGCTTGTCTGGGATGTGATGGAAGGAGGACGCCGATATGGCAAAGAGCCCCCTATTGTCGGGGGGGTGTGTCGAGATGCAGGCCTGTTCATGCTGTAGAACTGAACTGGGTGACCTAGGTGAGAAAGGGAAATTTATTAGCAAAGAGAAGAATTATTCCTGTCTTTTTTATATCTGCATTCAAGTTTCAAAGGCATGGAAAGGTTTCTGGGTTTTTTTCTTTTAAGACAGTCTGCATCCTAAAAGGATGCTGCCAGACTGGCAGGACTCTGGATGTCTCAACAGCAACACGTTCAACTCTCCCAACTGCCCGTACTCAGCACTGCTTACAAAACCCAGTATGAAAATACAAAGGTGTCTAAAGCTACAAAGCTTCGGAATGGAAGAAAGTAATTCCCAGTTATCTAATTCACACAATGGATTACAATAACTTCTTGAGAATTCAGTTATTTATAAACCTGCAAAAAAAATAACACTTCAGAGTCCTGCAATTAAGGAACATACATGTAAAAAATAACTGTATGCCATTTCCAGGATTCAAGGCTGCTATTTTCCAGAACTGTAAAAACAATACTACCTATCTTAGTACTGTTTAGAAGATATGCAGAGGATCATCTGGGGAGAAGAGAATGTTAGAAACTGCTTAAAGGATGGAATAAATCAAGTCATACTCAGAAGTCCTCTTTCAGGGAGCTGTCAGTTCTTTAAAACTTGCTCTCTGTTTTCATTGCTTCCTGTATTCAAGTCATTAATCCTGAATCTAAGCAAGAAATACATGAAGCAAGTTATTTTCTGTGCTCACATAAAGTTCTTTAGATTTTATACTGTATGTAACAGTAAACTGGATTTATTATACCCATATGGGTTATTACCCCCACAAACTATTCTGTCTCCACCATTTGTCCCACAAGTAAATTTCAGAGTTTGCAAGAAAACAAGGGATGTCCACTGTGGTTGAGGAGAGAATCAAACAGGGAAACAGAAAAAAGGAATGTGCAATTTTTGAAAAACCTGCATTGTTCTCCACCCCGGTTTTACTGCTTTGCAAAACTTCACACTAGGTCAGTAAATAAAAACTCTCTGTTACTTGCTTCTAAGAGCAAATGAATGAACTAGAGATTCACATTTCTCCTGCTTTGTACAGATAAGTATATTTTAAAAAATGCGCTTTTTACAGATGAGGAACAGCTAAGAAAGAATCCACCTAGTATATGGTTTTTTTCACATTTTTCCTAATGTGTTTCTCCAGTGTGTCTGCCCCTCTGTTCCTTAATGCACTGGCAGAAATCAGTGGTGACTGGAGAGAAGGGAGGAGATTAAAATCAGGGATAAGAGGTTTTTAAGGATCAAAAACTACAACCTCATAAATGATGAATTATCCCATTTCTTCAAATACTTTATTTCAGAGAAGCCATACAAGCAATCTCACTAATAGCACAGGGAAACAAAAGATGTTAAAAATAGTAAGTAACCTGAAATTTCTTTCATGGAATTGTGAATGTGAATTTACAGCCATTAAAATATTAACCTCTCCTTGATTTTGACTTGTTAAAAATACAGAAACAACATGGCTTAAGAACTGGGATACTGACCGCGCATCAAAACCAGAAAACCGATTGAGGCCCCATATGCCACAGCTCATCTTCTAAACGTAAAAGTAGTTTAGACATCAGGATCATCTTCTGATACCAAAATTCACCACACTTTAGAAAGTTATGGATTCTAGTGTGTTTTCTAATTTTATATGAGCCACAGCCCCTTACACTAAATGCAATTTCAAGAATGCTTCTGGAACCTGCTACAATTCTTACTAAGAGATATGAACACAAACCAATTCACACCCTCGTGAGCAGCCTCTGCTACAGCGAAGAGTAACGCAGCAAGCAGGCAGCTACACGTGAGTTTGGGTGTCTAAAGGAGACCTCTACAATGCAGCTGTACCTCCTCATCAAAAGCTGACACAGGACAGTGGTGTGGTTGGTAACTACTACACGCTGCAATTTCAGCATGAGAAAATGAAAACTGCAGCACTAAAAAAAGGAAGTTGCAATATACAGCCTAAGTACCACATATTAAAACAAAATGCTTTAATATTATTCTGCATAATAAAAACTTGTACTTTACCTAATACTGAACACAAAAAAAAATGCCCTTTTTATCAGTTCATTGAAGGGAGACTTGTCATTTGAAAGCATTGAAGAGACCAGTCATATAAATTATACTTTGCTAGATGCACTTTTTATTTATTCCATTAATGAAAGAGAATAATCCGATCCAGAACTATCAGTGCTGTTTCCCTCCAAACATCATTCTTCTATGAGGTTCTCAGTATCCAAACAGAAATAAAATTACAACTTAATAAATAATTATAGAACTGTAAAAATAGTCAGATTACAAAACTGAATGATTGCTGTTTATAAAACTAGCACATCTTCAATTGTCTACTATAACCTTATTGTTGGGTAGTAGCATCTATTTTCTAGTGATAATTTTAATTTTTTAAAAAATTATTGATCGCTGCTGCTGAAGTAACTTTGCAAAGCTCTGGATCATGATCACATCTGGGTTCATCTGCCAGCAGCTGAAGCAGACACTCACCTGAAGAGGGTGTGGAAGAAACAGCGGGGGGAGTTGGAGAGGTGAAGCCATCAGCAAGGGGCTGAGCTCCTGCAGCAGCAGCAGCATCTGGGGCAGCGGAGGAAGGGGCAGGAGCAGGAGGAGTGGGGGCAGGAGCAGAGGTAGCAGGAAGGGGAGAAGTGCCAGCTGAGCCAGCAGGGGCTAAGTGAAGAGAGGAGGAAGAGGTGGAGTTAATAAGGAGATATGTTAGCAAGGATTAGAGAAAGCCTTTGACTATTCAGTGTTAGCTATTTATTAGCTGCACAGTATTTTAGAATGCACGAGATGAGAGAACAATGGAGCTGTTAAAGGCTCATTCCTATGCAGATGGTAAATGAGGGTCAAGCAAATCCACTTCTTTCCAGATCTGAAGGGAACAACCCAAAACTTTTCACTGAAAGCCATTACTTCTGAAAGACGTCTTTACATTTTGTTATTTATGCTTCAGTCTGTAGCATGGCTGACTTTCGCTTTGTATGAATTAGAAAATATAAAGAGGAAAGCAAAAAATTGCCACCTCTTTGTTTCAGAAGCATCATGTACTTCACATCACGCTGCAAGCCAACTATACACTCTTCTTCACTGAAAAGGTTGAGCAAAGGAAAAAGAAACACTAATAACACTTCCTATTTCTAGAAAGACTGGGGCATTACACTGAACAAGTATCTCTTTGTGGCAACTCAGCCTTGCGTTAACATACTAAAGATTTACTCTGTGCCTGCCTCTCATTTAGTCTAATTTTCTAAAAACATGCTTCTATGTATCTGCATAAACAGCCAATGAAAAAACATTTATTTGCTTAAAAGGACAATGGAGAAGTTTCCCTCAGCCCACTGGAAAAGGTGCCGTGTCCTACCTTGTCACATGCAGGCAGTCAGGCAAACAATTCTGATAAACAAACCAATACATAAAAGGAGCATAACAGCACATCAGACACTCTCAGAGAAGATACTAATTGATTCAAATTCATACTATCAATAGCAACGAACTCAGACTTTCCTTGGAGTTTAGGAAACTGCAAATGCTCAAGGTTACTGTTGGGTCAGAAAGAGGAACACTACATTTCCATTTACCTGGATACACACTGGGAGGAGATGGTGTGGGAACAGCAATGGGAACACCTACACTTCCACTTCCACTGTTCTCTCGACTGCTGCTCCGACTACTTGGGTGGCTTCCTCCACTACTCCCACTGCTGCTGTAAGAAACCAAAATCACCAGGGTATGAATACGCTGCTGTGCATGCTGAAACCTAAGATCCCTCCTATAGCACCTTACTAAATCAGAGAAATAACAGGGAACAAGAGAAGAGAAACAAGGATGATATAAACCTATATAAAGCTGTATTTTCCTAAAACTCTTCACTTTGACTACAACACAACAGGTTTTTCAGTTAGTCTTAGTGAACCTGACCAAAAATGAAACACTTCCGTAACCTTGTTCAAAGCACATTATTCCAGGATTGTTAAACCCCTGTCAAGCAACTACAGACCTTTTTCCTGTAACTTTAAAACATGTAGACTGCTTAGACTGTGATTCATATGCTTTCATATGAGAAACTGTAAGATAATAAAGTAAAAGTCACATTTCTTATACTTTAAGAGTCCATCTGTTTAGGCATCCTCAAGTATTCACAATGTTTAAGAAGTAAAGAATTTCAGGGAAATATTTAAACCTATCATATCATGAAACTTATTATCCTAGAGAAAAGGCCAGTCTTCTAGCAGAACCTTTGGTAATACAGTTCAGCTTTATTCTCTGTCTGAAATTATCAATATCCTCAAAATACTATGCTTCAATTTCAGCTACTCGACCTATAAACTTCAGACTGTTCAAAAATGTCACGTATAAGCATATTGTGCAGCCCTTCAACATGCAGAAGGCAAGATGCGTACAAAATCTTTCCCCAGTTTTGTAAGCATTTAGTAAAATAGTATCGTGATCTACCTCCTTGAAAAGACTTCACAATCTTAGTAATTCATTAAGTATTGTGACTGATACCCTAAAATTAAGGTGAGTAGGGGGATTAAGTGAGCGACCGTAACATAGTTCACTATTCTGGTTTAATTAGCGCCCATTCAGACTCCCAGTGCACACGATGACGTTTTGGGTTTGCCATTCAGCAGCGCCTTTTCCGTCGCGGTGCTTTAGGGTACCTGTAGGTGCGGTTCCTCTGGTTGACGGAGGCCGTCCTGACGGGGCTCTGCTGCGAGGGTGCCATGTTGCGCGTGGGGCTGGGCACGTAGTCGTTGGGCACCACCGGGGGCCGGACCGGCTCCAGCGTGCGGTACGGGGAGTGACGCCTGCGCACGGCAAACAGGCCAGGTAACACAGGCAAAACCTGACTTGTTCTTTACAAGACAGCTACAGACCCATCACTAACGTGAGCGAACGGCCAAAGTCAAGTTCGTAGACTTAACAGGAAAGCACCTTTATCACACTCAGCACAAATAATTACTGAACAGTCCCACGTACTAACTTTTCAGTTGTTTAGCACCACCTGCCAAAGCCACACAGTTAATGACATTCTACTCTAAAGCATGTAGTGGTAAGTGTTCTGCAATGAGAAAAAGGTTCCTGTTGGGAAAGGCTGATGACGCCCACTGTCTTCTGGCAGAAGCACACTAACATATAAGACACAATCAGTATAAGAGGATGCAGATCTAACACCTCTTGATCTTTGTGAGGGGTTAAAATAAAACCAAAAAAACCCTCACACGACAGAAAGAACCTTCCCTCTTTTCCCTTCTGTTCACCAAAGCCATGTACCCATTCAGTAACTGCACTTACCCAATAGTTCCTTTTCCTGACATTGGTGGACTTGGTGGCTTCTGGGTGGGCGGTGTTGTACGAGGAAGCCCACCCATCTTCATGTTCTGTGTGCTGACCTGCAGGAGAGAACCGGGAGAAAAACGGCCTTCACTAAGCTCAGGTTCTGGGGGCAGAGACACTGAGATGCCTTTAGCAATTAACTCTAAGTAGGGGAAGGTTTAAATAAACAAAAAAATTGAGAGGCCATGCGTTTTATATGCAATTTCCACTCCGCTAGAAGTCAAGAGTTGCGCTCAAAGGACTCTTTATTACATAGGGGTTTTAAAAATTGTATATACAAAAAAGTGAATTTGCCTTTGGGCTCTCACAAACATTAAGTCACTGACAATAGAGACTCTGTCCCTAACTTGGCTGAACCTCCCAGTCATCTTTTGAGATAAAGGCAGTTATTTCACATTCTACTACTGAATGGTAAATTTGCAAAAATATTTTGAATACTGTTTTAAAAATACTAAGCTTATCTAATAGTCCACAATCTAATGTGATTTATACAGAAAAGCATACAAAAGTCAAAGTAATCTATAAATATGATCCATTAATGTTTTAATGCTTTCACAGCATATAAAACTTTTTACAGATGATAATATTTATTGTAAATATTAATTATGTGCATGTAAACATACAGAGAAAGCTATCTTGAGAAAAATACAAAGATGCAATTTTTTCTCCCCCCAACAAATGTGTAGCAATTTAATCTCTAAGAATTTATAAATAAATGGACAGGGAGAAAAATTTTTAGCAGTGATGTAACTGCAGCTTGTCCGCTTCCCCTCTTTCAGGTTAAAATACTAATGAAGTAAATTTAAATTTTACATAAAATAATTTCCTCTAATTTCTTTCCAGAACTCGTTTGCATTCCTGACTGATTGATCAATCATAAACAGTTGTTACCAATGCAGGCATCTGGCTTCTCCGTAGCCTGCCAGCCAAGTGTAACTCTCTCAATGCCCGTATCCTTACAGGAATCAGTACGTGATCTGCTTACAGAACAGCTCGGATTCATGAATGCTTAAACTATTGCTTAGACACAGAGATATCCAACAAACCTAAACAAGCATGCTTACATCCCTTTTTCTGTTCTTCCTGTCATGCTCTATTTCACAGTGTTTCTTCCTTCCAAAACGTAAGCCTTGGCTACTGCCCCCACCTCTCATATGAAAATGAAACAGCGATCAAGGCATTCAGAGTATTTGCGAACATCGTTAAAGGCAAATTACTCCTTTAAAATTTGACTAGAACTCACTTGAAACCTTGGCAATGTTTAGATTTGTGAATTGATAAATATTGACAACAGTGTAAAGAGTAATACATTCAGTATTCTAATGCACTGCAACTTGATTTTCTGGCTCTAAATAATCCCAGTGCTATCATATTTTCAATCTGCTGGGAGGAAAAGAAAACCAAGCATCATAAGGGTTTTTTTCGTCTGATTCAAAAACAGATGTTTGAATTTAGTTGTGCAAGAGTACTTTGTAATGTCAATTTAAGACAAAATTATTTTGCACAGCATTATAAAGTCCTTTAAGCCAACTCTAAGCAACAAGAAATCTAAAGTTAATTCAAGTGAGGGATGAGGTAAGCACTGATCTACAACTACTGGAAGGGAAAAGGGAAAGTGTAAAATGAAGTATATTTTATTCTATACACGGAACATTTAAGAAATAGCAAAATCTGATTTTTTTTTTAAAGTTGCAGCACCCCCTGTATTTCCTCATTCATTGAACATGCCTGTTTCACTCACCTACCTATTTGAGTTATCCAAAAAACCCCACAAACAGACAAAATACACCTTAATTAAACGCTCACTGAACTGTCAGTTGCTATATTTCAAACAGCCCACTCAGCCTCTGGTTTTTAGATGACAACAAACAGACCAATCTGTGTGCCTCCAAATAGTCCATTTAGGTGTTTTAACTGGTTACACAATTGTTTTGCACCAGATGATGTAATCGCTTTACAGTTAATACAAAATTCCATATATTAAACTACAAAGAATCTTATTATTTTATATATAATCATCACTAAACCAAAAAGGAACTTCTAAGCTTCCAGTGGGCTACAGCTACCGGAAAGGAAAGGACAGTTGAGGTGGAAGATGCCATTAACACCAGACCATATACAGTAAAAAGTGGAGGTAATACTTGTCTGACTAACACAGAATTCCAGTGACTGCTAGACAGTTCATTAACACTGCAAACAAACATGTCCTTGATCCAGGATGGGAAAAAACCTTCATAAAATGTGTCCAAACAAAAAGCAATCCCTTTTCAGCCCAGAAACTTAAGTCACAAAGAAGCCATCCCCGAAAAAGACTAAACTGAAAGATGGGGAAATGCACTGACTAAGCTTTGTTTCAGGGTCTTTTCAAGGTCATTGAAAGCAAGATGTTCAAAAAGCAAGTAATTAAAATTGACAGGGTTGTCTTCAAATCTGACGGGACTGATGGCTTTAAGACCAGCTGCTCCAAGTTAAACAACGCTATGAAAGTAACTTCCCCTTTGACTTACTGCCAAATAATCACAGAAGAGAAACTAAAAATATAAAATTATTTCAACAGTTCTGATTAAAAGGGACAGATCTGTAGAAATAAAAGTATTTAAGATGTTAAAAGAAAATCTAAAACTATACAAGTTACAACTTTAGCTGAGATACAAATATTGTAACATTTCCAATTGTCTCCTATGATGACTTCTACTTGGAGGGGAAAAAGGAAGCCAATAATGCCCCCTTTCTTACAAGCTTTACTCTATTGCCTTTTCCATTTTGCACATATGGTTGTAAATACAGTTTCCATACACAAATCCTCATCCACACACATCCCTCTTACAGACTGGTAAAATCCGAAGCAACCATCAGAACTCAAGGTCACACTTGCATTTGCTGTCAAGTTTCAAAAATCTGTTTTCTGGAGGGAGTTTTTGCCAGAAGTTGCACTATTTCTGACATCCTTTCCCCTGGTCCTGCACAGCTGGAACTACCCAGATGCAGCTGATTTAATGAGAGGGTGAAAGCAGAGGAATGCATCTGTCGGTGGTTTATTTGACTGCAGGACCCCACAGATCTAGGGTCGGTTTCTAGATTAAAGCTTGCAAATTATTTTAAGAAAATGCATGGAAAAACAGAGCCTGCAACCAGAAGCACAGAGGAATATCTCTGCCTTTGCTCATAAATGCCAGAACAGCTAACCACTGTGCTGAAACCAGAAAAAAAAAATGAGAGGCAGTGATGGTTTGGGCACAAAGCTCAGGAAAAAACAAAGCTTACTGATGTGAAAGCAGGAAGACAACCCTGTGAGCAGACAAGTAGGGCACAGGGTCTGTGCAGGGATTTTTCCTTTTTTTTTTTGTTTTATTTTCTTTGCCTCTTCCCACAGAAGAAAAAAAAAAAAGGTAAAAAAAAATTACCAACTGAAGTTACATGATGGAACACCAAATAATTCTAGTGAGATCTTGGTTACGCTTTTTTTTTATGGGATACCTTGCAGAAGCTTTTTATGCATCAATTAGGAAGCACTTGCACCACAGAAAAATATGTCTTCTACCAAAGCTGTAACTTTGTCAGTACTGGAGCTGGAATTGGAAGTTTTGCTGAGGAAGAAACTGCAGAAACTACTTGAAAAGCAGATCCTTGGTAAGTAACACATCATGGAGGATGCTCTCAGTTCCAGCCCCACAGTAACAGCCATAAAACAAACCGTAAAGAAATGGATCCTATGGACCATTCTCTTTCAAAAGGTTACAACAGCATTTCATTCCATATTTTCTACACTGAGCTACAGTGCCAGTTTTAGAAAGGTACCATCTGATTACTTTAAAATACAATGCAGCACTGATTACAGCCCCTAGGAAAAACTATCATTTTAAGTTTGGTTTGTTACTTTTTTTAGTAATTAAGGTGTATTTGTCCAATTTCTATTTTTGGCAACTAGTTTTTCATAGATTCCAGTGATTAAATCACCAACTTACAGTCCAACATATGCCTGAGTTTCCTTCATAGTTACATTTTTATAAACATTTAACATACTGAGTTTCTTTAGCACTCCACTGTGTAAGAAATTTTTAGTGAAATAAACTGATAAATCCTGCAACTTCATTCAATTTAATTCTTGGGAATGTTTTCACAAGCAAAAAAACCCACTGAACAAGAAGTGCAGAAATACACAGTTGGTCAGATATAGTAGCTGGTCAACGGACTGCAAAAACTATTTGCATCGAAGCCCTGTATTTATGCAGCTGTGAGGCACTTACCTGCAGCAAAGCTTTCAATCCACATTTTTACCCTTCTGAAGAACATCTCATTGTCAGTACAAAAAAAAAAACCAAGTGAGGGGCTTTTTCTTAGTTGGTTGTGGGTTTTTTTCCAAAAATCCTGAATACCAGATATTCCACAGAATCAAACCTCAGGAGGAGCTGCTTTCTAAAGCTGGACTCAGTCAGAAATTTTAAAGTGGTGCTTTACTGTCACACTGTATTTTCTAGAACTTTCAAAATGTTAAAAGAACAAACCTTTGCCCAAAATCTAGTAAAAAAAAGTGTCCCATCAGTGACGTTTCATGGATTATATCCAGAAACTTCAAGCAGCTACTCAACCTTCTTGAGCAATTTTATACCCAGTTTCAGGAAAAAGCAAACCAGGGCTGAATGAAAACTACCTTCCCATGCCTTGGTTCATCCTGTTAATGCTACAGAGACAACAAACAGATTTTTGGCCTATCATCTGCTACCTCAAAGCAAATTCCTTTTCAGGCTGTGCCCAGCCACTCGAATACTTACTGTGCATGTCAATATGCTTTTCCGCTGATTAACCAGTTTACATGGAAGTGAAATGTATAAATTTCAGCCCTGTTTTGCCAGATGACCACAAGAAGAAGCTTCCGCAAGTGAGCTTACTTGTTTTACCATCTATGTAAAGTAATTGAAGAACCAAGTCTGGTAAATACTACCAGTCTTAATGTCATTTTCAATCGATTTGATGACAGGAGATGCTACAGATACTCCTGTGACTTGTAAGTGGAATTTTCTTCAAAATCTGCTAAAAACTTAAATTTACCCAGACACAAGCATAGTTAGCCCTGCTACAGTCAGTCAGTTTAACATTGTTAGCTGTTAGCTAAGACTAAGGTTTTTCTGCAGCCATAAAAAATAAAAGCAGGCTAAACACTTCACATTTAATCACTCATAGGTGAGGTAAAAAAACCATTCATACAGAACTGGGGTTCCTTTTAGTTTTCTTCTTTCAGCCTGATGCATAGTGACTATAGTGAGACAAAGAACAACTCGGGTCCACTGAGAGCTGCTGTGCTGCTTTTGCCATTTTTTGCTTTTTTCTCTAAAGCCCTTGTGTTTTGGCAATGAGAAGTTGATTGACGTATTGTGATTTCTCAAATCAAATTTCTAATCAGGTTCACCCTAGTAAAAATACTTGAAAAATATTTTAACTGGTGTTATAACAAAAAACGTTATTTCCATTCCAAACTTATAAATAGAAAAAATTATTTTCTCTGAAAAGCTGAAGAGACTCTTAGCACTACTGCAGATGATGCACAGATATGGCAGTTCACACATAAGCTACAATTATACAATTTTAAAACTTTTTTTAGGATAGTCATTACTTGTTTATAATTGCAACTGCAGAGAGCAACAAAGAAAACTGAGTTTGCAAATTGTTTTTTTAAGAACACTGAGAAAACGATCATCCAGTATGAACTGTGTCCAGAATAAGACATATTCAGCATTAGAAGTATCCATTTTGTGTAGACAGACAGTAAAAGCCAGGGAGGAGATATATTTTGCCATCCTCAAATTTAAAGCATTTAAACACTGTGTGAGTCAAAATACTGTATGCCTCACATAAGTAAAAATAAAATTCAAATGAGATGTGACAATTCTCTCATTTATTAAAAGTTTTCTATTGTTATCAGATGTGCTACATACACTTAAACACCCGACTAAAAGTACCATTTGGCCAATTTCACTGGGACATCATGGGGATATATAGAGAAACACCTGGTTTTACAGGCAATCTTCTCAGGAATTTGCAGGATTTTCTTTTAGCTTTTTCCAGTCACAGAAAATACTACAAAATATCTCACATCAACCTTGAACTTCCTTTAATTCATATACTCATACTACATATTACCATTCTGCGTTCTAAAATACAGTTCCCTCTTTAAGACTGTGGCAGCTGCTACTAAAAAACTTTCATTCCCACTTTCCCCAGACCAGTTGCACTTCAGGAGGAGGATGATATCCTAATACTCAATAAAGGCTATAACCTATCTATTAACTAATGTGCTATGAACTCCACCATAATATCATATAATTCCATTTAACTGCTTGTCTAATTGATTTGATGCCTTTTATTGCTGCTTCTGCAGCCACTAAGACTACTAACATTTAAACCTCTAAGATCCTTGAGAATCTGACATACTTCAGCCTGAGTTCTTTGATTCATTTAATATTCAACTAAATAAATCACTTAGCTTGTTGTTTAAGGGTCATTAAGTACTTTACAGAATTATTTGATTTGTGGAAGCTTCCACATATGAGTGCCTCTCAGTATTTAAATAGTGCTAGCAGTTTCTGAAAAAATTAAGAATACTGCAACTTTAAAAAATAACATACAGATTTGAATTTGTTACACACCTTTGGAGACCATTATCTGAGCAGTCTCACACTGAAACATTGATCCCAATCAAACCAGAACTTACACCGTATATAGGATAAAAAGAATATTACACAGGGGGAGGCTCATACTCAGCTGCTATCTATTCTCTGTACCTTTTTGTCTAGACAAGGCTAGCACGTCATCCCTCCCTTGTAAATGATCTGGTAGATACGCTGAAGGAAGTCGATGTTTGCCACAAAGCTTTTAAAATTAACTGTGTCAGCTTCCTTTCATGAACACATCAATTTATATCACAAAATGCTTATCTGTAATGAAATCACTCAACAGAAGTTCTGCCACACAGAAGAGAGAGCGGGTGTTGTCTTAAACAATCAGTAACATTCATGTTAATCATCTCCCCGTGTGTAATAATCTCAGAGGAAGAAGAATGGAAATCCAGCCCTGGGGTTTCTTACCTTAAATCTAAGCAACCACTTAATGCATAAATGGAGCAAATAAAAGAGGTAAGGAAAAAAAGCATTGAAAGGTTAGTTGGAACTTCAGGATATGAAGAGAAAGGAAAAAGAAAGAAAAAAGTTAAGCATTCAGCATTAACAAAATAATGTATCAGTAGATCATAGAAAGAGTGGTTAAAGCAGAATGTCATGAACAAAAGATCTTCAAGCTGAAATTTTTAATATACAATGACCACAAAGCCTTTAGATTAATACTTTGAAATTAATGTTCAAATGCTTGTTCACTGTTTATTCAAGTTCTTACAGTGCTAACAAAAAGGCAGCTTCTTTCAAATGGATCACGAGATCTAGATGGATTAACTGCAGAGATTAATTTATTTGAGCTGTCGAAGAATAGCCTTATCAATGAGTCTGAGCTCATTTAAATTGTTTACATGCATTAGCACATACACAACTAGCAGAAACAGAAGCCTCTAAAATACTAAGCTGATACATGTTTCCTGCGAGACAAAGCTGTTAGTTAACTTGATGCCATGAGGTTTCTCTTGAACAAAGATCAAGAGCAAATCATTACATCTCGTAAGAAGTACAGCACTCTATAAGGATACTGCATCATATATTCACATTTTCTAAAGCATAATTTAAGAGTTTAACCAACAGTAAAATCTTATTTTAAAGCCTAAGTGCTTGCTTTTTGACACTGCGTCCTGCATCTTACTAGTAAAATACCATGTATCTTCTTTCCCCAAAATTTCTTTTAAAACTACCAGTCTTTCCATTTGAATGATGTGTTTGCAGTTCAGTTAATCTAAATGTATCATTATGTTTCTTACACTTTCTATAACAACATTAAGCATTCAGAATCGCAATAGTAGAGCATCCAGAGTAGCTAATCTGTTTCATCCATTTCAAAGAGACTCTACTGTATTAAAAAAGAACCATAATCTGATTTTCTAGAAAATCTCCTGTCTTTGAGTGTAAAGTTCCACAGATCAATTAGCCAACATGGCCCGTGCTTCCCAGAACTACCCTGGAAAAGCAGGTTCCCCTGTACTGGCCAGAGCGGTCAGTTAGGTGGGAAGGTCCAGGAGCAGAGACCTCAGCAGCATTGCCTCACAGTTACAATGCCTTAATACACACCACTCCAAATGGATCACTTCTTTTTTCATCCTCTTGACTAAGGGACTCTTCAGAAGGAAGAATAGGTTGGAAGACTTTGTACCTCACAAAACACTTGAAAAAAATTGAAAGCACGTCTCTTTCACACAAAAGGTTCTTTAGATTTCTGCAGCATTGTAGCTTCAGGGAGAGAGGAGGAAGAGGGACTGCTGGGACGATACAGAGGCACTTGAATTCTCTCACACCTATTAAGAAACCACACTGCAGAGCACCCTCTCCTGAACACGGTATCCACTGCTGCTTCGAACTGCTGAATGGAAGGAGTAAGATGCTCAAGTGCCTATACTACTTCTCTCAGCATGATATCCTGAATTTCTTGGCCAAGGATCCTCCCTTTTTCTCCCGTATTATTCTCTGTTCAGTTTGCCATCTTTCTCAAGGGTTGCAATGAAAGCCTGCTGCATTAGCATTCTGACTCCTGAAAATACATAATTCTGGGTCTAAGTACTAGAGGGAAAGCCCTACAGCAGAAAAAGAACAAAGAATGCAAACTGAGGCACCCTGACGCTAACTGGAACTTTAATGCTATTTATGCAACAACTCCTCCTGAATGCTCATTTGAAGGGAAAAGTATCTCATGTCAAACAATAAAGAGCTATAAATAGGCAAATTTAAAGTTTCTACCTCTTTGCCTTTTTTTCTCTCTGTTCTACAGCCAAGAGATCTAGTAAACTAATCTGCAGTTACTCAAGCAGAAAAAAACCAATAGGTTCATAAGCACAACTGGCAACTTTTCCCCCACCAGCAGAGAGTTGTTCTTTCTTCTGCCCTAAGCACAGGATTACCCTGTGGAACACATCTATGATCCTAAGAATAGCATGATTTCAAGTTCTCTGCTTATTGTTTCAGAAGTACACAGTACTTCTTAATTTTCTAGATAAATACACCGCACTGTAGATATAGCTTATAAGATGTTTCAAGTATATCACAAGCATAAAAAATGGATGTAAATGCACATTTGAGTTATCATCCATTCGATGAACTATGTTCCTTCAGAAGAACGTAATTCATTGCATCACAGTAAGTATAACTGGCTACACTGAGGTAAGTGGGATATCAATCATAATGATTTAGAGCCAGTGCTAAATAAGATTGTGCTGCAGAGCAATTAAAAACTATTCTTTAATGAGTTCTAAAATTATCTCCTTAAAGCAAAAAGTGATTATTAAAATATTAGCAACAGCAATCCTACAGGTTAATATGCTCCATCCATATCCAGAAGGAGTTCTGCTGACCCACATGAATTTAAAATTTGTAACAATTGGTAGTAGATTTTAACACAAGAATGATAATAATTTCCTGATCAAAACTGTAGGTATTAATGTTGGGTGCTTGTTTGGTTTGGTTTTCCAAATCAAGCTTAGAGTCACTTGTCTTTTTTAAATCTGCTTAGAGGTTGACTCGTTGGGTAAGAAATGGGGAGAAGGTGACTTTCTGTTAACAAACAGGACATTGAGAAGACCTTGTATAAAACTGCTCAGGGAAGATATTTAAATCAAACTGCTAAGAATTTGAATTTTAAGGTTTAGGTTAAAACAACCTACTGCCATTTAAATGGCTGTCCAAGCAAACAATCAGTGTAGAACAACACAGATAAACCTAACGCAGTTAGGAGTCAGGCAAAAGAAATTCTGGTGTACTTTGACTGGAAGAAGCATCTTACCTTACTGCTACTTAGCAGGTTTACAGATTTGTTAGTCTGTCATGTAAAAATGACCCCACTTTGTGTTATTTACCTTTCATTTCCTGGAACTTTAACACTGTCAGTGTTCTCATTTCCGTGTTTGTTTTCCTGGCAGCACAAGTTAACAATGAGCTCACACCTGCTAAGACTCTGTTTACATTCAGGATGTGCTTTTAAAAATGCATATCTAATCTCACACATGATATTACTGCTGCTGTGTACACTGATCTAACAGCCACCAGTTGTGTCTCAGTCTGATCTCTGCCCTGAAATTCCTTCTTTTTTCCTAGCTTTAAAAGGGAGAACCAGCTGGCTTCGAACTTGGCAATAATATTCCCATCCTGAAACCCCATGTGGCACAAAAGTTGCAGAGAGCTCACTTTAACAAAGCACATCACTGGGTTTGTGTATGACTGACTCTGACAGAAGGAAGAAAAGGGAGCACATAATACCTCTCATGCAAACTCTTTCTTTGGGTGAGCTTTAAAGTAAACTGGTGGCAATTACAGCTGGATCATACTTTGTGGTGCTGATTCAGGCACTAAAGTGATGGTCATTAGCCCTTCAGTCCCCAGGTGTATCGCTGGCAACTTACTCAAACAATAACAGCAGCATCACAAGCTGGTATTCAGAAACATTTTAAAAGGTGAGACTCACAGTCCCAAGTATCCTCAGAAATAAGACTCAGTGGGTTTGTAAGGTTTGGAAACAGTGGGGCAACAGAAGGAGAAGGGGCAACTGGAAATCGGACAGGACTCCTCTTATGTTTATAGACACACTGTCCAGGCAAGGAGAAACTGGTATATTACCATAAAAAGCATCAGATTATTTTGAAAATATACAAAGACAATGTATTTGCAGTTTGGCTGTTTTAAATATCACCTACCTTCACTCCATGTCCAATATCATCTAGAATTGTATAATCAATAGGTTTCCTGATGTAGCGAACTGGTCGCTCCAAGTTAGCTGGTGCAATGATTTTGTGAGTTCTTGAGGTGTTTTTGTTTGTAGTCAAGATACCAATTTCTCTTCTAGCAACTTTCTCTTTGTGAATGTCCACCGTCTACAAAAGACGCAGTGTATTTACTAACAGTGGTATGCATTGGAATACAGAGTCAGTATTAAAAAAAATTAAATCAGTTCTAATGTTTTGAAGATCTCTGCACTGTGCTAAATATACACTACATATACTTGATTACGTCACCTTTCTTCCATTTACTGTTGAATTTGACACGTCTAAAGCCACACTAATTGCTACTAGTTCTTTGGGTTTTCTGTTACCCTCTGTATTCTTCACAGTTTCACAAAATTCCTTCTCCTTTCTGTTCGTAGTAGTTCACATCAATTTACTAACACCATTCTATAAGATTCTTTCACTTATCCTTTTTTATTTTACAACTGCTCTCTAAGTTTGTCTTTGAAAAAGGCTCCATCTAGATGAAGTGTAAGGATACCTTCCCAAACCTTAATTTTATGACCTGAAAAGCAAACCATAGGCAGGTTTTCTTACATTGTAAAAGTTTGCTGAACTAGGACTGGTAATCATGATAGAATAAAATTTCACTCAGACAAATGAAAGAAAAAGTATTTTAGTCATTACAAGTTACTCGTCACAAAGCAATAATTAGATTTTAGAAGGTGCTGCATACTAATTTATCCAAAATAAAGCCAGAGGTTAAGCCCAGTGCCTTCACTTTGAATGCTTAAGGTCAACACTGAAAATTCTTCCCTTTACATATTAAAATCAGTACCACAGGAGAATCTTTGGCATAAGACAAAGCGCTGGTGAAAATCTATTGCCTAAAAACATGTATTTATATCTTATTAGGTAACAAGACTAGGAAGATTTTATCAAAAGGTCTATCTACCCCTTCCAGGAAAATACCATCTCTCAAATCATGGTGCGTGGAGTCACTTGCCTCATTTAAAACCAAAATAATTCCTTGTTCACAGAACAGCTGTCCTTATAGGAAATTTGCCAGAATTGTGAACAAACTATTTTAGCTAGAGGATAAAAAACAAAAGTAAGAAAACATCCAGAATAACGAGCATTAGGATTTCTACACACTCGCAGGATTTCTTGCTACCACTTCAGCACTCATGAATGGCAACAGAAACACATTTCACAGTTAGGAGACAGGCTCTGCAGTAACTGAGGAATGGGTACAAATGAGAACTCATTTTCATAACACATTTTTTTCCGTTTTACCTTTCTGTGGGCAAGGATTGGGCAGTGGGCTTGGTTACACTGCTTTACCCTTTTGTGCTACTGATAGCAAGACAAACAAAATGGAACTTGTGTTACCTTGTGCAATCGTCACAACCTTTACAATTACAAAAAATTTTTAAAAACACAAACAAAAAAAACCCCAAACTACTTTGAAGAAGTTGTTTCTTCACGTTATTTCCAGAGAAGGATTTCCACAAATACCAGGGGCATTATTTATATATATATATATATATATAAAAACCATCAAGATTACCTAGTATTTCCCAGATTTTGAAACTTTGCTAAAATTAAGTACTGAATAGAACTTAGTCGGCTACATTTCTGCCACCTCTAGTTCCACCTGCCTAGAACATTCCACTAAAGGTGCACAGATACTTCTTAAAATAAAGCTATAGAAAAATAGATTATTCAAGGCCAAAATACACTGGCAAACTTCTGTTTGAAAAGCTAGAGCTTGTTGAGCAATGATTTGAAGTTTAATAGGGGTATTTAAACTGTCTGGGACATCCTCACAAAAACCCACTCAGATTTGGCCAATATATAAACTCTGCAGAAATTCATGGATCATACAAGCTTAACAGAAACACATACGTTTCTGCAACTACTTAACAACTAAACCACTCTGCAGTCAATTTGCCAAAGTCCTTCCCTAATATGTATATCATCCCCCAAGACAACAGTGCAGACCAGATATTCACAGCTTTTATGGTACTACTGATGGTACAAGCACCAGTGCAAACAGAGCACCATCAACATTTTCCAGAGCACCAGAAGCGCACCACTCTGCAACTGGGTAAGATGTACTGTTTTGTCTTCCATCACAGGATTTTATCCATTCTCTGTGCCAGACCTTTGATTTTGCAGCATAGTAGAAGGACACGTTCTGGAAGAGATGGTCTAAAGACTTTTGACCTCATCTGCTGAGGAGTCAGAGGGCACATACTTTCTTGATAAGCTAAAGATATGTGAGTACAGCAACTTAAGAGGACAGTCTCATGTCTGATACCACTGAAGAATTCAATGTCTACTTCAGACTTCACCTGTGATCTAGAATTGTCACTAGAAAACTGCAGAGACATGACACTGACTCTTTTATGTTCTTTGTCTCACAGGCCCCTGATACCCTTTAATAGAGCGTTACAGAACTTCAGCTGCAATAGGAGCTGCACTTCAAATGTTCCGGAATATCAAAATCCTCCAGCTCTGAATCTGGTCATTCAAAATCAATTTATGCCTTGGATACTGCACTCAGAGCCTTAATTTCAATCCACATATCAGAAAGAAAGTAATTAATGCAGGGTTGGCAAGATGATTTCTTACTTTGTATTTATAAAGTTGCAGTGCTAGAACTCTGCAACTTTAAATATGTTCTCTCAGTATTTTCTAATGCAATTATCTCTTAGTACAATGTGAGTACAGGTATTTAAAGTACATGCTACTGTAGTGATGGTATCCTGGCACTCTGGAAGCTTGTTTCCATGAATGAGAAGCAAGTTTTTGCAATAGGAGCTGTGAGTACAACCAGTTTCCTTAAGGACTATGGTGATCAGCAAGACATAACTACAGTAACAAACTATGAAATGCATAAAGCCTAATTAAAACCTGAAGTTCATCTAATGGGATTTCTCTTGCGTTATGATTCAGAACACTTCTTTTAACCTGAATAGCTAGGGAATGACTAAGAGTATAAAAACTGCCTTTAATTCTGGTCCATACCTCTAAAATTGTATTGAAACGCATTTTGCTGGCAGTTTTTCAAAAATTTCATTTTCTTGTTTAGTGAACTGCTGAAGTCATGAGATCTTAATACACCTATAAAACAGCAGAAAGGAACACTGAAGTATTCGATTAGTAGAGGAAGTAACAAAGATTAACCTGCTGCCGAAGAAAATAAAAACATTTATCCTCAACACACAGGTAATCATTACCTCCATAAATCCCCTAAGTGAGACAGGAGAATGCTAGCAGAAAGTTTATTCAGCAGTTTAGAAAGTTCTGTTGAGAAGTTTTGGTGGTTAGAGCTGGACTAACAAACATCTGGTTTGGAAAGGCAGTTAGGAAAAGGAGATGGGATACACTGTGCCCTTCTATAACTTCAAACCCTAATTTCTAACATGAAATTTTGGACTCCTGACAGCACTACTATGCTTTTTAAATTTTTTTTTTACACAGCTCCATTAGCTTTGGCAAAAGCTTTTAAATGACAGCTTATAAGGGATTAGGCTCATTACTATCATCTTTTCATATGACTTCCAAGATCCCCGCAATAAAACAAGGGACAGTCTTAAGGCGAAAAGTAAGTATGAACCACTGCATTCTTTTTCTATTAGAAATTTTCTGGCCCTTTTGAAACATCAGGTTTCCAAACTGAATTATGTAAAAACAGTCTCAAGATCTGTAAATATTAAAACAGAAAAAGCATTAAATAATTTCTGGGATTTTCCGTAAAATTAACACTATTTACAACTTAAAAGTCACTGAACTCGTGAGTTTTGAGAAATACTCTCTTCTACTGGTAAGTGAAACTTCTTTAAGTGTTAAGTTAGCACTTGTGCTAGTTTTGGCTGGGACAGAGTTCATTTTCTTCACAGTATGAGGTTATGTTTTGGATTTGTGCAGGAAAACAGCGTTGATAACACAGGGATGTTTTAGTTACAGCCGAGCAGAGGTTATTCAGAGTCAAGGCCTTCTCTGCTCCTCATCCCACCCCACCACTGAGTAGGCTGAGTGTGCACAAGAAGCTGGGAAGGGACACAGCCAGGACAGCTGTCCCAGCTGACCCAAGGGATACCCCGAGGGTGCGGTGTCAGGGTCAGCAGCACAAAGCTGGGGGAAGACCGCACGGGGGGCTGTTGCTTGGGGACTGGCTGGGCATCGGTCAGTTGTGGTGAGCAATTGTTTTCATTTGCATCATTTCTTCTTGGGTTTTAGATCTCTCCGTTATCTTCCTTTTCACTACAATTTACTATCATTATTGTCATACTTCAATTATTAAACTGTTTTTATCTCAAGTTTTCTCACTTTTACCCTTCTGATTTTCTATCCATAGCCTGGCAGGGGGGAGTGAGTGAGCAGCCATGTGGTGCTTAGTTGCCAGCTGGGGTTAAAACACAACAGCACTCCAAAAATCTGAACTGCAGTGAAATTTCAGAAATAAAAGTCTCCAGAAGCCTTCATTTCCTTCTCTTCTCAAAAAATTTTATTTTAAATTTATCAATTTATTGTCGGTCTGTTAGTCTAGGCTTTTAAAATTCAGTTCAAAAGAATCCTAGAAGAAAATGTTGCTTAAATATAAAATTGCTGGACTTTTATTTTTTTATTAATCTTAACTGATGCAATTCAAAGTAATTGCAAATTACCTTGAAAACTGGAGTATTACTTTAAAATTAGTAACTGCCTAATTTTGACATGTTGGAAATGCGACATTAATTGCCTCAAGTCAAGTTGTATGTAATTTACACACAAAGACAGAGACCATAATGCTACAAAAATGCTAAAAAGCTACTTGCTTCATAAACAGGTAATATACACTGTGTAAAATTAGCCTTGCATAGCTATTTTTGAAAGAGTTTCACTACTGTTGTACCTTGCAAGAATAAGATAACTGAAAAAGGTTACAAGCCTTTACTGACTTATCAATGGAAAGTCCAAGTGAACTTCCCTACACTGACCAAGCAGCTCACACACGTTGCTCCAGCCCAGCTCAGCAACACGTGCTGACTGCAGAGAAGTCCAACCCCACAGCCTATTCAATGCCTGTTCTCACAGACAATATCATGGGAGTCAGATTCTGCAAGGAGGATGTAGCAGATTTCTCCATCACGCAGTGCCATTGGAGATAACTCATCACTACCACTCATCTTTGTGAAAACATGCTTGTTTATGTAATTAGCAGAGGTTTTTAAATTACCTTGCTAATTAGAGAGATTCTATAACTAAACCTGAAAACGTTTCTCATCATACAAATATTAAAATCTGAAAATCTGCCAGATTAATTTAAAGAATTTGGATGTAGCAACATTTCAGTGTCTGCTAACTTAAAAGCTGTAACATAATTTTTTTAAACAAGTATAAATATTTATACATATGATCTGTACTTAGGATTTAAATTTTAGTCAAATACAAAACACTACATATCATCTAGCTCTGGACAAGTTCAAGGCAGCAAATAAGAATAGATTCATCAGTTTTCAGACCAAACCAAAGTCATTAGGGAGGTCCTGCAGAGAGACCTCAACAAATTAAAGGACTGGGCTAGAAGACTAGTCACCAACCATCGGCATCTGGGATGAGGCAAACCTGGATGTACAGACAAACTGGGGAATGAGATGCTGGAAAGCAGTGCCAGGGAAAGGGACCTGGGGGTCCTGGTCGATGGCAAGTGGAATCTGAGTCAGCAGTGCCCTGGCAGCCAGGAGGGCCAACTGTGTCCTGGGGGGCATCAGGCAAAGCATCGCCAGCCAGTTGAAAGAGGGGATTGTCCTGCTCTGCTCTGCACTGGGGTGGCCTCACCTTGAATATTGTGGCAGTTTTGGGCACCACAATGTAAGAAGGATATAAAACTCTTAGAGACTGTCCAAAGGAGGGCAACGAAGATGGTAAAAAGCTTTGAGGGGAAGCTGTATGAGGAGCAGCTGAGGTCACTTGGTCTATTCAGCATGGAGAAGAGGAGACTGAGAGGAGACCTCATCACCTTCTGTTTCTTGGATATTTTTCCCTTGCTTAACTGCTTCTTTTTAAAGCAGAAACAGCCTTTTAGCTTGTGAGCTAAACTTGACCACAAGTGAGTTGTTTGAATTACTGCATCCTCTGTTTTCAGTTCCTTCTGTATCTTCAAAGTATTTGCTGTTTTCCTGTGCTGTGTTTAAACTGTATGTCATACCAGACATCTGGTACCAACCTCTGGTTGACATAATAAACTCAGACAATGAGCTTCACAGGCTGGTACTGGGACATTGCACAATTAGCACTAAGTCTTGTAGCAGTGGTGATACTGTTCTTGCAGATCACAAAGGCACTTGTGTGCTTGCACACACAGAGAGCCTTACACCTCTCAGGAATGAGATGTGTTTTCCAGAAATGCTTCCTCAATCCTTATTATTAGAGGAAAAAAGGAACTCTGTTATCAGAGTATTGTTTAAAGTTTCTCACTGAAATGCCCTTTTTACTAGTTTTAGATAGGGGAAAAAGCAATGCATACGGCATCCACAACTTCTCTGGGCAACCTGTTTCAGTGCCTCACCACCCCCACAGTAAAGAATTTTTTTCTAACATCTAATCTGAAGCTGCTTTCTGTCACCTTAAAGGCATTACCCCTTGTCCTGTCACTATATGCCGTTGTAGAAGTCCCTCTCCAGCTTTCTCATAGGACCCTTTAGGTACTGGGAGATGCTATAGGATTTCCTCCGTGCCTTCTCTTCTCCAGGCTGAACAACCCCAGCTCTCTCGGCCTGTCCTTATAGGAGGAATGCTTGATAAGCTGTCCCTGTCCCTGGACGAGGGGTTAGTCTCTAAGGTCACTTCCACCTTAAACCACTCTGGCTATAACTCTATGATACCAGTAGTTTTCTTGGTCTTTTAGTAGACTGAACCTTCATATAGGTGTGATAGAGGCGTACAAGAAGAACACTACTTACGACATTTTTTGCTACTTCTTCCTGTAAGGTGGTTTGTGAACTTTCTCCTAGGGAAAAGGAGATTTTTTGCAAATAAATCAAAATCTGTCTTCCAGAGAGTGACTTTTAACAACGTAAATTCAAGCATGAATTATACATGAATGTATCTAAGCCTAGTTCAGGTACAATACATATGTGTGACTTTCATGATCAGTGATTTTATTTCTTTTTATGTTTATTTTTAGTCAATATGTAATTTTTTTTCTTCCTTAAATGCTTGCTATAAAATAATTGCAGTCTTTAAGTGAGTATGAGCAATACCGCTGGGTTAGAAATAAATTTGAAGAATGTACATATTATACTCTGTGCATGAAAAACACAGTAGTTGATATTTGGTTTAAAACAAACATTAATATTGCAACAACCAAGATGTTCTCAGTACCATATCTTGAAGCCTATCTGAAATTCTCATCTGGGAAAATTCTCCATGAAATTTCACTCCTGAAGATTTCAGAGCATTAATTTAGGAAACAGGCACATGTCTGATTATTATTAGAGATTATCATCCATGTCTGTGTTTCTCTCACATGGGGAGAAAAAAAAAGTTTAGTACATCCTGACATTACATAGCACATCCTAGAATGGAAGTTTTTGTGGAGAAACTCCAGTATCTAAGACAACACAACTGGAGAATCTCTAGGCACAGCAACCAAAATGACATGATAGACCTTAGTCTTGGAAAGAGCCATTATGTTCTTTCAGGTTAACGATCCATGAGCTAAGGAGGATTTATGCTAATCGTTATACATAATGAGTCAAAATACACTCTTTTAAAAGACCCTAAATACATATTTACATGGTACACTGAATCTATTATGGTTGATCAGTTAAATAAGCCAAGTAATGCATGGAGTCATACTGTTAGAGCCTGTCAGGGAAGTCTAAGGATCATCCCAGTTTTTGAGTAACATAACTTCTGTTGCATCAAGATAAGATGGTATTATTTTATTCTGTCTTACTTCTCTGCAGTGCATCTTGGTGCTAAGTTCTACCTGGTCATTCTGAATTCGGCACTTATTATGAAGACTCCCCAGTCCTGACAGCAGTGGTTTATTTTAGATTCTTAGATAAAACCTCCTTGAAACTCATATAATATGCTTGCTTTTTAGTTTGTCACTTCTTGTGACTTTTAATACAGCTGCAGGAAATAGCTCAAGATGTTAAATTTAAATGTCATGCTGGACAGCTGCTCTTAAATCCTTTTGAAAGACTGACTAATAGCCTGAACTACAGCTGCCTTTTTTCTTCTAGCATCTTTCTTCTAAACTTCTGTGAATGTGCAGTTTCTCAGGTATTGCCTGGTTTTGTGTGTTCTTGCTTTTATTGCATGAGATCCTAATTTTTTATGCTTTTGATGTGTTTTATCTATGAAGTACACAAACAGACCTATGAGTGGAGAATATGAAGTTTGATCAGCTGTATAATGTTGAGTAATGGTCAGAGTGGGAGATGGTTACGTACAGGAGTAACTGCAGTTGCAGAGCTCATGTTTTGTTGTTGGATTCCTGCATATTTGTTTTTGCCTATTTGTGTTGTACCCTAGTGAACATCAGTGACAAGTGGTATCCTTCAGGTTCCATACTGGGACCAGTACTGTTTAATATCTTTATTAGTGACATAGTGAGATTGAGTGCACCCTCATCAGATATGCAGGCAACACCAGGCTGAGTGGTGGTTTTGGCACGCCTGAGGGATGGGATGCCATCCAGAGGGACCTGGACAAGCTGGAGAAGCGGACCCATGGGAAACTCATATGAACCTCATGGAGTTCAACAAGACCAAGTACAAGGCCCTGCCCTAGGCTTGCAGCAGCCCCCAGTATCGATACAGTTTGGAGGATGAAGGGATTGAGAGTAGGTCTACCAAGAAGGGCTTGAGGGTTTTCATGAATGAAATGCTGGTTGTGAGCTGACAGTGTTCACTTAAATAGCCCAGAAAACATGGCCAGTGGGTCAAGGGAGGGGATTCCGCTCTTCTACTCTGTTCTGGTACCAGAGACCTCACCTGAAGAACTGCATCCAGCTCTGGGGTTGTTGACAAAGGAAAAACATGGACATGTTGGAGCAGGTCTGGAGGAGGCCACAAAAATTACCTGAAGGCTGGAGTATGTCTCCTATGAGGACAGGCCAAGAGAGTTGGGGTTGTCAGCCTGAAGAAGAGAAGGCTCCAAGGAGACCTTATAGCATCTATCAGTACTTTAAGAAGGCCTATGAGAAAGCTGGAGAGGAACTTTGTAGTAGCACCTGTTGTGACTTGACAAGGAGTGATGGTTTTAAACTAAAAAGTTGGTTGGGATTAGGTACAAGGAAGAAGTATTTTATAGCGAGGGTGAAACACTGTAATATGTTGCCTGGAAGAGACGGTTGATGCCCTGTCCCCGGAAACATTCAGTGTCAGGTTGGACAGGGCTCTGAGCAACCTGATCTAGGTGAAGATGTTCCTGTTCACTGCAGGGGAGTTGGTCTAGGTGACTTTAAAGGTCTCTATTCTATGATTCTGTATTTCCTTAGTGAGGTTTCTGATTAACTTGATGTTTGGCTGGCTGAATCTCATACTTGGGCAAGACACACATTCTCAAAGTTATGTTACATCAAGTTACAGGGCTGTTGAATACATTAATGAAATTCCAGGGTTTGCAGTTTGTACTTAAAGTACTGTCAGACAGTCTACTGTAATTAGATCTAGGAAGTAAGAACATTGTGCAACTGCAGTGCTCATACAAGAACTGAAGCTAAACCGGGGTTTTGTTTTTATGGTCTTTATTGTGACAATTTTATTGTTTATGACATGTCTGGTTTCAGATTTCTCCGAGATCAAACATGAAAACTTCCTTAAAAAAAAAAAAAAATTAGTGCACTGATTGATCTTGCTTTTACTGTACGGCTTTCTTGTATCCTTTTTTGTTCTCTATAAACACTTTACAGCCTTTTGTGTTTAAATTGCTATGGAAAACAACCTTGCCTTGATTTTGAAGTGTGTGTCTATTTTTGTTTTAATCCTTGGTTCTGTTGCAAACCAAGATTGTTCCACGGAAAAGGAGCAGGACTGAAACTTGTATGGCTTCTGATGGGTTTTGTTATGCCTTTTTTTTTTTTCCCCACCTCCCAAAAGGTAATTCTGCAAGGCTTTTCAGATTAGCAAGATCTTTGTTTCTAGTAATTTTTAAGGCATTAAAGGTTATTTGGCATTCTGTATGTTAAAGTCCAGTTCATTGATTCCAACCCCCAAACTTGTAACTAGCTAGCTCTCAGAGTTTTTGCTGTATGGATTGTATCATGTATATTCTAATAATTAACCAACAAATAAGTTTTATCTTTAATTTCATAGAAATCAGATTTGAAATACAGATTTGAAATAAATCAACAGAACCCAAACCATGCGCTAATAAATTTTATTATTACATTACTAAGATTTGTCTCTTCCTTTTTTTTTTTTTTTCAGATGATTGCGAAGGGAAAAAATGCTTCTGAGCTGTTTCCTGCTGTTGTGAAGAATGTTGCCAGTAAAAATATTGAGGTATTCCTATGATTCATTAAGTATACTGTTATGGAAGATCTGATTATGAAAATATTATCTAATTTTATCAGACTTCAATATAAACCGCAAAATCTCTAGCATTTTTGAAATAGAACTTCTAGGGGTTTATTTCAATAAGAGCATTATGGTAGTAACTTTATGTGTGAGTAAAGGAATTGGCTGATTTGGAGGGAGGTATAATAGCTATTTACATTTTAAAAAAAATTCTTGATTTCAGAAAGTTTGTGAAATATGTTTGTAATTGAGAAAAGTTATTGTAGTTTATATAGTGCTTCTTGCAAAGTTTGGGATTGTGCTACATTGTGTTTGAAAGTATGTTGCAGATTGAAATTGAGAGTTAAGAGCTGGTGAAAAAAAGTGTTTGTTCTTGCCCGCTAATCAGGTGTTAGACACACGAAGTAGCTTGCTTCAGTAACTGCTCCAGTCAAGAGATGTCAGAGTTGTAGTTGACTTGACAAATGAGATTTGGATAAAAATAGCATCCGTAAGTTTGTAGTTTGAGACCTCATAATGACTAACAAAGCATCATTTTGATGAAAGCAGACTGAACATGCAACATTGAAAAGTGCAGCAAACAGTTGTTTGAGGCACTGGGTTTTAAGTCAACTTGCTTCAATCGTTCCATCCTCTTCTGGAAACAGAAGCTGTAAGTGTATGAAGATGCTAATTCAGAATCTTTCAGGAACTTGCTGTAATTGAAATAATTTTAGAAATTGTAATTGTACTTTTAGTAAGAGGCAGTAAAAGGAAATGAGACAATGAATCAGACTAGTTAAATACTCTTTTCCTCTTTAATTTGTGTTTGTAAGTTATGAGTACTCCAAGTCCAGTTTTAAACAGAGAGACCTTAGACCTTGAACAGTACTGTTCATCTTATGTGCTTTTAACTATTCGTGCTGGAACCGCTAGCCCAAGAGGCAAGGCTGCCCAAGCTCCAGGCGTTCAGCCCAACAGTGGTGAGTCTGAGAGTGTATTCCTGGTAGGTGTGCACATACATATAAATCTTCTATGTTTATATATACAAAACAAGTACGTATATACAGAAGTAGCCCCATAAATTGTCACAGGGCATTGTGGTGAACACAAACAGCACCAGCAGCTTGTCAGTTCAGGATGAATGTCTGCTGGTGAGAATATGTGTATACATATGTATTTACTGTGTGAATCCATCCACACTGAGTCTGCAAAGTGGCTTTGCCCATGGATCTCAGTCACTCCTGTTGCTGGCACATGGACATGTTCCTCAGGGGTCAGTGCTGGGCCCAGTCCTGTTTAACATCTTTATCGATGCTTTAGATGAGGGGGTTGAGTCCATCATTAGCAAATTTGCAGACAACACTAAGTTGGGAGGGAGTGTGGATCAGCTGGAAGGCAGGAGGGCTCTGCAGAGAGACCTGGACAGACTGGAGAGCTGGGCTGATTCCAACGGGATGAAGTTCAACAAGGCCAAGTTCCGGGTCCTGCACTTTGGCCACAACAACCCCCTGCAGCGCTCCAGGCTGGGACAGAGTGGCTGGAGAGCAGCCAGGC
>JAWMRA010016004.1:0-65000 GCA_035584735.1 Pseudotriccus pelzelni | reverse complement strand
TGGTTGGCACTGACCAGGCTCCCCAGGGCAGTGGGCACAGCCCTGAGGCTGCCAGAGCTCCAGGAGGGTTTGGACAACGCTCTCAGGGGGGCAGTTTGGGGTGTTCCGTGCAGGATGTGGTTCCATGTGAGTGTTTCTTTACTTGGGGCTGGTACCTTTTGCCGTTTTCCCCCCAGGACTTGGCAGCCAAACTTGTCCCAGTATGGATGTGACACGGTGGGAGGAATTGGCCGCGGAGGGAAGGGAGGAGCAGGAGGAATGTGATCTGAATGCACAGGGCTGGTGGTTCAGTACCACTGTCACGTCATTTTAAACCACCCTCTTCACCGGGAGGTAGTTTCAGTGGGTTGTTTTAAAAGCCAGTGTGTGAAGTTTGAAACCCCACACCTGAAATCGGGGATGGTCCGGGCTGTTCAACCCTGTAACCATCAACCCTGTAACCATCAACCCTGTAACCATCAACCCTGTAACCATCAACCCTGCAAGCTCGTGTTTCGTGGGCCCTACAGAGTTTCTCTGGGGCAGACAGGGGTTCAGACCCTGCAGAATTGCTGGCTTTCCTTTCTGACATAGGTGCAAAGCAGGACAAAATGTAGAACAAAACGAGTTGTCTGAGCACTTCAGCTGCTGGGCTTTTTAACTTGCTGGAGAAGGATGGTCAGATGTTGTGGAAATCAATTAGGATGACTAATCTTATCAATTCCTAAATTTATTCCTCGTAATCAGCAGTCTCTCTTCTGTAACTACAGGAACCATGACGTGACCAGCGCATGGTCTGATTAAACACAACATGTTAATGATCCTCTAATGAGCAGCAGAACTGCTCCACAACTCTGCTGGGTTTGACTGTGGGTTGGATTTAAACATTTTCCCTGTTTAACGGCCAAATAATGAATGATGAACCTGTGCATGACACTCCTGTTAAATCCTCGGTGAAAACTGCTCTCCTGCTTAAGAAAGGCATCAAGCCCAGCTAAGGTGATAGAAATTGTAATTAATTCAGCTCTTGCATGAATAATAGTTGGTCAGAGGCTCAGCTCTAGGTCTGTGCTCACTTTGGCAGCTCTGGGTTCCCTGTTTTGTTATCACACCCCCAAAATACAGCAACTGGGAGCTGGGGGATGAAGCAGCAGTGACATCTGAAAGCTGCAGAGTTATTTGCTGGAACATCAGCTGGGAGACTTCCTGTGATCTGCTGAAAACCTTGGGGTAGATTAAAGGCAGGCTCTGAAAGGCTGGAGACAAGGCTTGGTGTAACTGGAAACAATTCCATCAATATTTATTTATGCACAGCTGCTCTTGTGGGTGACTTAGAGGTGTCTGTGCCTGCCCCAGGGACCATTCCCCTCCCCTTGCTGATTTGGGCAACCCCAGAACTTGTAATTTTCTTTTTTTGCACCGCTGCTTTTTTTTTTTTCCACAGTGCACCAGGTACATTCAGCAGTGTTTGGTTTCAAGTAAGACGTTAGGAGAGGGTTTGTAGCCATAGGATTGTTCGAGGAATAAGCGGTTTGAGGAACTGGGAGGATCTTTATCACTGGAGGGAACAGACTTTCTCAGCGAGGGGTCAGTGAAGGCTGATCCTGCCTTGGGGCAGCAGAGGCCAGATAAGCTCTTACAGCTCCTCCTGGTTCCGAGGAATCGGTCAAATGTTTGTTGAATTTGCCCAGCTGTTGGTGTGCACTGAGCAATGCGGTTCTGAGCCTGGAGAACCAGCCTGTCCTCACCCAGGAGGCACGGGCTGACCCCCAGGGAAAACAGGCCTGGGAATCTGCAGCCCTGCTTGCTGTGCTGGTGGCAATTGCGGGTGCCAGGAGGCGCATTTAGACAGAGGGGTTTTTTTTGTTGTTTTTCCTTCCTGTGCAGGGCGAGGAGTTGGACTATGGTCCTTGTGGGTCCCTTCAGGCTGTTCTATGATTTCCTGTGCTGCCAAATCTCAGGGAGCTCAGCCCGTGCCTCGGTGCAGCTCCTTGCACTGACTCCTCATCCTCAGCTTCCCCCACGAGGAGAGGGGGGAAAACACCTGCATTTCGGGATGTGGAATTTCCCAGGACAATCTCAGGCAGCTTCTGCCGAAGTGCAGCAGCACAGGGAGCAGTGCAGAGCAGAAAGCCCAGGGCAGGGAGGGACAGGAACCTTTGGAGGGCTGCAAGTACCTCCCCAAAACTGCGCTCAGCCCCAGGACTCGCGTGCTCAGCGCTTGGTTGTTTGGCTTTTTTTTTTTTTTTTTTTTTTTTTTACACCTGCATTTATAAACCCACACAGTAAATAGGACAGGGCACGCTGCTCTTCCTCTGCTTTGATCAGGGTGCAGTTCCTCCAGAGCTGTCCTGATTAAATCAGAATGGTAATAAATTTGTGAGACTCCTTCAGGTGTTCAGGGGGGAGAGAAGTGCGTTCCAAGAGTGAGGAGAGGATGGTTTACCATTTCAATGCCAATGAAACTGTGCCTGGCTAACACAGAGGACTCTGTCCTGAGGGGTGGGTGCTGTAGGATTTTGTGTCCCCAAGGGGCACAGCAACACCGTGCAAGAAGGTGAAACAACCAGTCTAGGGCTTGGATAACTGAGACCTTGAAGGCACAAGTCTTGCACGAGACCCTGAGTAGGACTAGACCTGCTACACAGGGAAAAAGCTCTGATGGCCATTTAGAAATCTGCCCCACAACTGGTACCAAACCTGGCACCCTGTGCCAACCTGTCCGTCTGAAGTTGGCAGAGCTGGGAGGGGCAGGAAGGTTCCTGCTGGCAGGAGGGTTGTCAGAGCTCACCAGGGGCCGAGGTTTTCTTTAGCTCCTCTCCTCCAGACCTGCCAAGCTGTCAGTGCCAGCAGGCTCCTCTGAGGAGTGAGGGACTGCAGAGCCAGCCTTGCTCTTCCAAACACTGTCATAATCTTTAATAGCTGTGCCTGCTGATAAATAGCTGCTCTGGTCAAATTATATGACTGTCAGCTCACACAGCAGCTCTGTCTAGGACTTCTTCTGTTTCTCTGTCTAAACACCCTCTGTTATTAATAGGAAAAAAAAAAGTGTCATTTTATCCACAATTCTCTTTATTCCTCTCCTTTCAATCCTGTGACTTGTACAAATTATAAGCAAAATCAAAACTTTGGCTGGTAGCTTTCTCAAAGTTTCTACTTCTTGTAACAAGCTCTGGAGAGAGTTAAGGAGTTTTTTTCCAGTTATTTAAACAAAACTGGCCTTTTTTGAGTCTTTATTTGCACACTGAGTGGTTTCTGGACTCGTTGAGAGCTTCCAGGTGCTGCTACTGGGCACAGGAGTGAACAGGTTTCAGTGTTCAAAGTGTTAATCTGCTCAGGAAAACATCACAAACTTATCCACGGGGAGCTGGGGGAAAGGTAAAAATACTGGCAGGTGAACGAATAGGAAGGATGAGGATTGGAAAAGAAAATGAGAGAAAAGGAGAGAAACAAACACCAAGAAGGTGAATCAGAGGCATCCTCAGAGTGCTTTTGCTGGAGCCAGGAGGGGATGGACCAGCCCAGGGTGGTGTGTTTGGCTGCTCTGAAGCACAGGCAGAGCCTCAGTGCTGGGATAAGCACAGATTTCCCTGGAAAGAGGTGAAAGGCCTTCCGAGGATCTTGCCACTGGGGAGATCTGTTCAGGAGGAGGCTTTGTTTTTAATGTGAGGCAGAGGAACAAAACAGGGAGTTGAGCCTTTTAGCCAACCTTGCTGCTGTAGAGCTGCACAGCCCTGCTCTCTCTCCGTGGTTATGCTCAGCCTTTCTGCAGCCTGCTGTTATTCATGCCCCAGATTTACTTTTCCTCAATGGGTTTCCCGAGATGAAAACGTGCGCTCCGAGAGAAAAAAATTGAGGGAAAGAAAAAAAAAAAAAAGGTCTGCTTCTGCTTTGTAACAACCAGGCTCCCTTAAAATCTGGGCTATAAAATGAGAGGCATATTTCCAGTGCACGTGCTGACTCTCAGTTTGCTGATTCCCAAAAGCTGCTTGTCAAGATTATCAAGGCGAGGGCGGGAGGCCAAGTTACAGTTAATTTGCTCATTGGACAAGCGTGCAGAAGTCACGGTGCTTTCCTCCCTTTTTACAAGCAGTTGTGCATGGATCTCTTGCTGCTGCTTTTGGTGAACTTCTGCCGAGGTTCAGGGTCCTGCTCTGCAAACAGAGCCCGGCCTTCAGCTCCTGGGGGGGCTGGGGCTGAGCACTCCCGGGAAGGAGGATGGAGGCAGCATCAGCTTACACATTCCATAGGAAAACACACACACAGGGGCCAATGCAGGAAAATATTGCCTTTCATCTGCTCAAGTACTTTCAGCACCGAACAACAGCTCAGGATTCCACCTCCTGCCCAGTTCTACACTCCCTCCACGCTAGGCATCAGCTTTACCGCTTTCCCAGTTGCATCTTTGGCGATAAAACCAGGGCTGAGGAGGGGCGGGGAGCGGTAAAATATCAAAATAGATGTGTTCAGGCTTTTTTTTTTCCAGGATTTATGCTGAGAAAATCTGTAAAGCACTGTGTTATAACAGCTGGAGCCAATACTTGACAGGAGTGTGAACTCCTGGTTTGCAGTGGTTCACAGCACATCTGGGCAGCAGGCAGGGGCTTGGCAGGGTGCCGATGAATAGCAGGGATCAAAGGGGGCTCCCGGCTCAGAAGTCAGGCCCCAGCTCTTGGCAGAAAAGCCCAAACCCCACCACGACTGTGTGGGGACGAGGACAGGGCCTGAATCTTGCCCGTGGAGGGCTCTCGGCTTTCCCTGCTGGAGCCAGAGGAGCAGCCCAGGCTCTGCCCCCAGTGCCCAGGACACCAGAGGGGGGACAGCCCTTAATAGACCAACAGGGGTGTTTTGGGGAGGGCTCTGTGTTTGTCTGCCCCCAGGCAGTCCTTGGGCCAGTTGTGCCCTGGGTAAGTGTGCCCCAGCAGTGCAGCAGTGGGTTGTGCCCTGGCTAGTGCCCGGGTGATGGGGGGCTGTGCCAGGGCTCGGCACAAATGCTCTGTTCAGCACGGGAGAAATGGAAGCCCAGAGAACGTGTTTACCAGACACACAACCTCGGAGATGCTGCTCCTCCTGTTGCCATGGTTACTGCAGTTGTCTGACAATATCGGGAGGAAAATGTTCAAATCGTGGGCTTTTTCCTCCCCCCCACCTCTTGTTTTTCCTGCTGAAATAAAATCGGGTGGCTGGGAATTAAATTAAATCCCTGGTGTACCTGCAGGGTGGTTTGCAGTGTGTAGTAGCTGGGGTGCACACATACAAAGAATGTATTTTTTTTTTCCCTTTTTGGACTTGCCCAGCCCAAAGCATTGCCCCAAATTCCCTATTTCCCACTGCTCCTCTCTCCTTCACCCTTCTGGCTGCTGTGCTTTCCATAGGAAGGATCATCCCAGTTGTAGGGGGAGAAAGATTATCCGAGGCATTGACTTTTTTTTTTGTGTGTGTACTGGAAGGTCAGTGTGATTTATTTAAAGGCAGAATTTTCAAACAGCGTTGCTTCATTGGTGCTCAAAGGAGTGTGGGTGCTCTCATTTCATTTTATAACTCCAATTCAAACCAAGCCAGCTGGGAATCAATTGAGGGAAAGTGTTAAGCTGAGTCTCCCGTGTTGTACAGACAAGTGTAATCACAGCAAATGGATCTTCCCCCTTCTGACCTCATTAATGGGACACTTACTCAGGCCTCTTATGGACCAAACAAGGACTATCCCATCTTTCCAGCCACTCTTCCAGCCCGTGGGCCCAGCTGGCCTCTGTCACTGCTGCTGTTCGGAGCAGCATGAAGAAAACTGGCACTGAGCAGCCAGGGTGGGCACAGGGGGGGCCTGGATACCTCAGTATAATAGGTAATATAGCAGTACAAGTTATTTGTGTGTGCTTCTCCCTTCCTGCTGTGTTCTGCGTCGCCCTTGCCGTGTGTCCTGGCTCCCCTCTCCTGTGCTGCCTCACCCCTCTCTGTGTGCACCGAGGTTTGCCACGAGCCAGACCCTCCTGTGATAAGTTCCTGATCACCAGTTTGGCTGCTGAGATCCATCTCCTCCTCAGACCTCACGAGGAGGAGGCTCAGGAGAAGCCAAGTGCAGAGGTGGAGGAGGGAAGGGTGCTGCTCTGAGTGGAGCTGGCACAGGGGACAAAGAATGGAAAAGGAAGGTTAGTTTCCCCACTTGGTAATTAAAATCAATCTTTCCTTATTGGAATCTGATAATCCTAAAAAGCCCCCAGCCTTGAACGCTGAGGAAGGAAACTTGCTGACTGCAAAAGGCTGCTCCTTTCCATCCATCCATCCCATCAGCTGCCACTCCTGAGCCCCCTTTGAAAGCAACATTTACACTTCCTTGATCCTCTCCCTAAATCAGGAGTTTCACTGTGCCAGCTTACTTCTGAAATGGGGCTGAGTGATACTAAGAAGCCCCAAAGCCGGGGATGGGGTGGCTTAGCAATCCAGCACAAAGATGTCTTGGAATCCCTGCTAAGCTCCTGCACTTCAGCTCAGCTGAACCTCATGTGCCTGTCACAAACTGGCACAAACTTCTTCCAGCATCACTTTATCGTTAAATTCAAATGTTAAACATTTAGATACAAATATACTAAAAATCCCCAGGCATTTCTTTTGCTTAATCTTTGTCCTTTAACTCTCTAAGAGTTTTCTTCCACAGTTTATTCCTTTTCGCACACCTTGAATAACTGAGGCAGCAACACAGGATTGCAAATACATTGATACCATTTTTACCTTTGCTACAGCAAATTAAAGCCACCTGCTCGTACTAATCCCCCTAACCCGAGGCTTAATGATGCCATGAACTCTGCAACTGGAGTTTTTGGAGTTTGAGCCAATTATCCTCTGCTAAAGTTGATTCAGGAAAGAAAGAGAAAGATGACACCTACTAGCCAGGGTTCTGTCTCATTATATGATCACACACAGGGCGAGGCTTTGAATGTGATGTATCGCAGACTTTTATTGCTAAATACAACCTAGACAGGCAAGGCTGAAGGCTGGAGAAAGAATTTCTCATCCCCTCGTCTTACCAATGGGAAAATAAGGTGCAGTGATGCAAAAGGACCTTTATAAGGCACTGCAGTGCCAAGCTCAGCTGGAGGATTCTGGGATGGCTGGTTTCAATCCTGCCTGCAGAGAGATGCTTTCTGCTGTCTCAGTGGCTCCTGCTCTTTCTTCCTGCTTTTAATTTACGTTGCACAATTTAACCATTATTGTGGCCCCTTCAGGCTATTTGTTCTTGGAGAATAAAAGCTGAGTGGGAGCGGTGACAGCTCACCAACACTCCCTGCTGCTCCCGCCGCTGCACGGCAAAGGCGAAGTTTGCTCTGGGTTTGGACTCAAAACGCTTGCCAAGAAATAGGACAGGTGGTCCAGAGAAGCTGTGGCTGCCCCACCCATCCCTGGAAGTGTTTAAAACCAGGTTGGGCTTGGTTTGGAGCCACCTGGTCTGGTGGAAGGGGGTGGGACTGGAGCATCTTTAGGGTCTCTTCCGACCCAACCCATTCTATGATATAAAAAAGCTGTTCGCAATTTCCCTTTCAAATGTATCTGAGAAGAATTAATGTGAAAATGCTCCTTTCCCCCCCCCCTTTCCTGTGATATTTAAGCTAATAATACTTCTTGAAGCAGAGAGAGAGGTGTTTTAATGGAACATGCTCAGCAGATGGGCTTGCAGTGGCTTTAGCTGATCTAATTACTCTCCATCTCGGCCATACTTCATAGCCTCGCATATTTCTTGTAAATTTTGTGATTTTACAGCCCTAAGAAATGAAACAATAATGTTAATTGATTTGGAAAGCTGCCCACTGACTGCACTAATAAAGGTAGCAAAGCAGCTCGTGGTGTCGGTAAATGAATGCTGAGAGGAATAAGGAAAATGAAAGCCCATCATTCCAGTGACAGCCACTAACTCTTCTGACATCAGCACCAACCCTCCTGCATCTGGCCAAAACACAGCCCTGGAAGCCAGAGATCCAAATCCTTTAGCTGGGTGATTTCAGGAGGGCTTTCTGAAGCATGGCAGTTTTTGCCACCAGCACTCTCTCCTCCGCAAACAACAGATGCGAGTGAAGAACACAAAGGGGGAAGGAAAAAAGAAATCTGGTTTGGTGAGTGGGCCTGAGAGAATTCAGAGCACATTTCTGAGTGGGATCACTTGGCCCATGTGCTCAGAACAGAGCATCACTCAGTGCCTGAGCTGGTTATGTGTCCCACAGGGCCATTTTCCTTCTGCTTTCCATGGTCTTTGTCTTTTCTTCTTCAATTAAGCAGGAACATATGCTGTGGGGCTGTGCTGGAAGGGGTAGGAACCAGGTGCTTGGCCTGGGTGTAGAGGCTTTGTCGGTGGCCAAGCCCAAATCTGCTTTGTGAGGCAGTTCCAGCTCCAAACATCTCCGTGGGCAGCCAGAATCCGCAGGGACAGGGCCAGCAGGGACCATCTGCAGCGGGATGACACCACCACATTGCTCAGCCAAGCGTCACCGGAGCCTTTTATTCCAAGGGAGTCTGTCAACACCGAGCCAGGAGTGTCGGGAAGGCCTCGTGATCCCCCCACATCACTCCAAGCAGACCTTTCCCTTGCCCTCTGCAGCTCCGTGTGTGGAGAGGAGCCCATCATCTCTTTTGGGCGGCCGCTGGGAAGCAGGAGGCAGATGCTGAGCTCCATAATTGATTTAGTTCTCCTCAGCGGGTCTCGGGGAGGCTCCCGGGGCCGTCCTGGGCTGTGAGGGGGGCTCTGCTGGCCCCCTTGACAACTGACATGATGGAGAAAATTGCCCTGTCAGCCCTCATTAGGGACAGAGTTTCCCCTCCCTGCCAGACAGGACCAAGCCCGAGCCTGAGGAGGTTCCAGGAGCTGGGAATCACCTGGAGCTGCTGGCCCTGGGCTGGGGGGGACGTTTGGAAGGCCACACTCTGCACCCAGGGGAGGCTGGGGGGGGTTGTTGGAGCACATTTTCATGCTTGACCTGCTCCTCACCTCTGCCAGGAGACGCGGGGAACAATGTGCTCCTTTCTGAGCGAGGATGCCTCGATATTTTTGGCTGCTTCCTGGGGATGAGATCACGGAGGGAACTGGCAGGGAACAATTCCTTTTCTTCCTAATTAGAAAGTATCACCATCTCTCCCCCCCACCAGGGGCTTCTCTGAGCCTCTGCAAAAACACTTGCTGGCTCTTGCAGAGCCCCTGATGGAAAATGCTGCTTTAGGGCTGGGATGAGCTGGTTCCACCTGCAGCCTCTGCCACCCTTCTGGGGGACTCTGAGGGCATCATTCCCCTGCTTATCACCTCCATGCACCCTTGCATTAACTCCTTATGCCTCCACATACTGTGTTCCAGCGAGGACTTGAGAGAAGGGGAAATAGCACCCTGAAATCTGCACCCCAGTTAGGGCTAGGGAGCTTGTAACAACACATTAACGTTGTTTTATGGCAATATATTAACATTCCACCTGACTGGTACCATAAGCAGTTGCCACACCGATTACTCACAGCACAGAAACGTCTTCTGACAGGTTTTGGTTGCCTTATTTACTCACATTAATTGTTTCCCTGGCACGCCTGTAGCAAGGTTGATATCAGTCCTAAGGAAAAGAAAGCATCTGTCGGGGAAAGTGTTTGTAAACAGCTTTACCTGGGCCGTGTGCTGGGGCACCCAGACTGCTCCTGCCACTGGGAGGGGTAAAGTGAATATCCCTGCTGCTGAATTTCACTGGAAATGCCAGTTGTTTTTCCAAATTACCTTAACCTCTTACACAGGCTCTTAACAGTGCTGTTCAGCAGAGCTGACGAGCAATCTCACCAGGGTCAACAGGGAGGAAAAGGGGTTTTGCCTAAATTTTCCTTTCTGCTTAGCCCAGTTCTCCCAGTTCCCACTCACTTCGCCCGCAAATGTATTTGTCAGAAATCAGGGCTTGGCTCCTGTGACAGCTGAAAACATAAAGATCTAATTGAGAGCGCATCCTAATCCCCTCCCACCTCATTAGCTCCCTGGCTGCCTCCTGCCTCCCAGGCTGCGTGGGGCTGGGCTGCCTGGGACCACTTTGAAGCGAGGATCACCCATCACCCTCCCCTCCCCAGGCACCCAAAATCGTGGGAGAGCCCCCCATGCTGGACCCCAGGGCAGGTCTTTCTCAGCCCTGGACACACAGGGCTGGTGGGTTTGGCAGCCCCGTGCCAGGGTGTTCTGTGCCACCCTCGGGCCATCAGGTGTGACAGGGAATTTTAGCTGCAGTTGGAAGTCAAAAGCAGCAGAAGGTCCCTGCAAGCCCCTCACCCTCCCCTGCTCTGGGCTGCTCACAGCCCACAATGATGCTCTGGGCTGGTGGAGCTGCAGAGAACCTGAGCAAAGGAGCAGCTGGAAAATGTTCCTGTTGTGAAAATCCAGCTGCCACAGAGACACCTGGGTTTGCTTTCCCTCCCTTGCCCTTTCTGTCTTGTCTCTTTTAGCTCGTGCCACAGGGAAAGAAAAAACCCAACCAATTTCCTTGTTCCTGTGGGCCCAGCCTGCAGAAAGGAACAATCGCCATCCCAGACCAAACAGATTTAAAAGGATTTTTAGTACCTGGAAGTGACACTAACAATCCTCCCCCTGAGCCAGGAATGGCTCCTCCAGGAGGGCCAGGGGGAAGGCTGAGTGCTGACAGTCAGGCACTGCCTTTGTGGTGCAGAGAGAGCTTTAAAAATACCCACTGCCCTGGGAAGAAATATTTGCATGAATATTTTACTTCGAGCTGCTATCACATTTCCCCAGCCCCAGCCCTGCCTGGGAGATGAAATGAAGGTTTGGGGGGGTTTTTTTCATGCCACGCACGGCCAAGGTAATGGGAGATTTGGGACTCTAAATGGAGATAATGGAATCGTATCGGGCAGGTGAGAAATTGCCTCTTACTTTCCTACAGCCACTCTCAGGGTTCTTAAACAGGGAGGTGGGTTTGGCCAGAGAAATGATCTCCCTCGCCAGAAAAGCGTAACAGCTTTTTAAATACCAGGCCTAGAGGGGAAAAGGCGACTCGTAGGTAAGAGCAGGGCAACCCAGCAGAGGAAATCCAGATTAATATTGAGCAGCAGCAACGAGTGTAACAAACTCTAACACTGTTTCTCACCCCAGAACACTCTTTCCTCCATTTATTGTTCTTTTCCTTCAGCTCAGCTTGAACCCTTTGCAAACAACTTAGATGATTGCAGGAGATTCTTTGCAGACAAAAGCAATGATAGACTTTTTTGGCACTTACATTTCTCCACGTACCACTGACAGAGCAGATTGTCTTGTTGGTACAGGTACAGTTCTAAAAATCTTTCCAGATAATTGTGTGGGTTTTTTTTTTTTTTTTTTCAAAGGAGGCATTTTGAAATTTGCCTTTCATATTGGTTGAGGTTTCAGTTCTTGTCTCTTTTCTGAGGTTGGGTTTTTAGCCATTTCAGTACTTTTTGGTTTCAGTATGGTTCTAATCAAAGCAAGTGTCCATAAAAACAACAGCAGTGCTTCCCCAGTGACTCATGGAAAGAAGGAAAGTGCATCAGGTTGTGCCTTTATGTTAAAATATCCTCTGTGTGCTGGTTTCCCATTTTATTTCTTCAGGCCTGGCATTCACACCTTTGGAATAGACCGGGACTGGACTGAAATTCAAACCAAACATTTTGAAATGGCTGAAAACCTGTGAAACTTTCGCTTTTTCCCTTTTCTTGGTTGTCAGAGCACCACTGCCTGGGAGGAAAACAGGCCAAAAACTGGGAGTTCTGCATCACCAGGTGGAATTGCTCAGAGATGCACAAATACGGCAGGGGAAATGAAGGGAGTTGTAACCAATATGCCAAGAGACCTCCTGTCATTTGGGACTGGGCTTGTTCTTTTGCCACAGTTCACTCTGAATTCTTCTCTCACGGCAAGTCTGTACTCTCCTGCCATCAGTAACATATTAATATATTCCTGTGTACTAAGCAGCACTTAATAATTACCTCAAACCTTAATTTGCTGAGGCTCAATTACCCCAGCAGCTCATTGACATTGTTAAGGTTAATAACTCAGTGATTCATAGGACAGGACACATTACAAATCAAATTGATTGTAGTAATTGTCTCAGCAAACCCTGAGAACAACAGGCAAAGTGTTATTTAGCAACGCTGGAGCAGCAACTTCCCCAACAGTCCAGTCCCCTGGGAGAGCTGCAGAGTCCAGGGTGGAGCAGTGGGTTCTATGACAGTGACTTCAAGGAGCTTGGGGTGTCAGAGCCTTTCCCGGATCAGGGGGAATTCCTTGGTGGGAGAAAGCACCCAGAGCATCAGTGCCCCAGGTGGGGTTTAACTCTTTGGTCCGAGCATGCCCTTAAATAATTCCACCTTTCCTGCTGCAGTGAGGTGGGAGCACAGCCCTCCTCACACCCCAGCACCACCGCTGAGCAAAGGAGGGATGCTTTAATGTATGTGTTGAAGTGACTCCTCAAATGAATCTTAATCATATGGGCTAATTAGAGCCTGTGTTTGTTAATCAGATGTGAATAGCACTCTGATTTCTCTATTTAGATAAATGTCTGCTGGAAAACCTCTTGGCAGATGGGCAAATGTTTGCTCTCCCCCTCCCCAGCCTAAGTGGGCATTTTAGCAGGTTGCAAACATAATTTCGTAGCTAATTAGGGGAGGATGAAAACAGCAATTCTGGTGTCCACCACAGGATCCCAGACACTTCCCCAAGCACGATGGGAGGCAGTGAGGGGTTATACATCAGGGCCTGCATTTGGAATTCCTGGTTCCTCCTCGGAGTAGCTGCCACGGATGGTGTTAAGCTGAGGCACAAGGACTGCCCAGATCTCTCTTCCCCCACAAAGTAAATCAGATTAACTTGTCTCAGTGCAACCCAGCCTAGTCCTCTCCCAGGCTGATTAACCAAGAACCAAGTTAAATTGTTGGGGTGTCCTGTGCAGAGCCAGGAGTTGGACTTTGGTGATCCTTGTGGGTCCCTTCTGCGGTTCTAAGTAAACCTAAAGCCCTGAGAGAGCAGCTGCAGCTGATCTTGTGCCCAACCAGACTTTTTATCCAAGTTTATAACGCCCTTAAACCAAGGGAGAAAGGTGCCTTTGGCCTTGAAAGGTGCTCAGGGCTCTGTTGCTTGGGGAGCAGGTGATGTGGGTGCTTTCACCTCTGCCAGCCCTCCCTCCATCCCTCCCTCATCACCACAGGGATCTGATGCAGAGTGGTGGGTTGGCCCTGGTTGGACACTCTGCAGGGATGTCGCCATCCTCCTGGGTCCTGCAGTCAACAGCTGAAACCAGAATGAGATTTCTGCACTCTCAAGAATTACCCTGAAGAGTATTTAAATATCTCTCTCCATAATTACACTAAGTTCCCTGCTACCAATATTCCCAGCAGCTCCTCTGCCAGTGGAAGTGCTAAGTACCCTGGTTTTATCGTGCATACCTATGGATTACAAATAGATCTTATTAACTGCTCCAAACTGACATATCTATTTGAATAAAGGGGCTCATTTCTTTGCAGGCAGTAGAACAATCTTCCTGCTATGCTAATAAATACAGGCATTTGCATAAATGTAATCAGATGTTGAGTCTCAGTGCATGTGTAGCCCAGCATTATGTGCCTGAGAGAGCTGCTCCTGCAGGGAGGCTGCAAGGGCAGGAGGGAGATAGGTACCACGTGTTTGAACTGGGCAGGGGCTGGGAAGGCAAAGTGAGGGCCTGTCCTTCCAGAAATCCATCCCTGCTTCCACAGGGGCTGTGTTACGGAGGCACCATATCATACAGTTTGCAGCCTATTGTATTATGCATTGTATACATTACATATTGTATTATAGATAAGGAAAAGGCAATTTTCTCAGTTTTGTCTGGAGGAGCTCTGATGGTGCTGGACTCTCCCTTTTGATTAATAATGTAGCACGTAGTGTTGCTGCTTCTGTGCACTTCCAATTCGTGCAAATGCAGCGCCCCCCAAAAAAACTTGCGGCCCAGGCAGGAGCTGCCTCTGGATGTGCAGGAGGAGGGGAAGGTTCTCACCCTCACACAGCCCTTTTTGCCCTGGTGGTGAACAGCCACTTCCCCTCCAACCTCAGCCAGATAAAGAAACCAATGAAACGTTCTGCACATTTGGGAGAGAAGCTGCTTAAGCGCTGGGATGGCGATGGCCACGAGCATGGAAGAATTTCGTGTCTTGCACAGCTCTGTGTCAGGTTGGGCTGAAGGGGCACAAGGAGACAGTTCCTGCAACCTCCTCCCTTTCTAAGCTGGTTTAGTGCTGTCAGTGCTGAAAACCACGCAGCTTCTTTCCCAGCTGCAGGGGTATTAACGGCAAACATGGATATCCCAGCTTATCCTGCTGCTGCTTCCCTCTGTCACCGAGGGCTTTACCCTCCAACAGCCCTGGATTTGCTTTTGGAGGGCAGGGAAGTGCTGCCTCCCCTTTTACCACATGTGCAAATGCTCAGCAGATGCTGCTGCCCTGTGTGAAGCCTGGCTTGGACTGGAAATGAGGACTCATCGAGCTTTAATAAGGGGAAGCTCATTTAGTTTGAGATGCAGGGAGCTGGCAGGTGAAGCCAAGGTAGACTTGCAAGACAAAAACAGATGCACCCTTCATGCAGACTGAGCCTTAAGCCACGTCTCCCACATTGCTCGGCTTCAGATCCCATCTGGGCTCCTGGCTGGGAGCGTTGCTAACGAGTCCAGTCCTTCCCAGCCCTCCCTCCCTCGCTGGGGAGGTGCCTGGAGCACGAAGGATGTGCAGTTCTTCAGGCAGAACAGCCTGGGAGCTGGTATTTATTCCTCTGGAAAAGGCTCTCCGTGCATTTCTGAACGCTTCGCAGTCAGGGCTCTGCTGCAGCCTCGCTGGGCACTGCTGGGGAGCGTTCCCACGAGGGGAGGACACAGCTGGGTGACTTTGTGCCAGATATCCCACCTGAATCAGGCAGAAGAGGCCAGCAGGGTCCTCATTCGGGGCTGCAGCCAAGGGGCAGGGACACCTTCCACCATCCCGGGTTGCTCCAACTTAGCCTTGGATGCTTGTAGGGCAGCCACAGCTTCTCTGGGCAACCTGTGCCAGGGCCTGCCCACTTCACAGGGAAGAAGAATTCCACCTCTCTCCAGAGCTCCAGAGCTGGAGAAACACTTTCCTACCATGTTCTCTTTCCCAGCTGGTTTTCCCACCTGCCTCCCCAAAAGTGGCCACAGACCCCCTGCTTCCCTTCACCCCAGGGGAGGGTTCCTGATTAATGCCTTTCTTTCTGCACTGGTACCTTTCCCTGGCACTGCCAGCTTCCCATTTCCATTAAATCCCCACCTTTATCCCCTCGGGGAGAGTTTAACCAGCAGGCTCTGCTAAGGGCAGGTGTTTTTTCTCTCCCCACCTCTGTGTTTCAGATGCCAGGAGCTTTTCCTTCCCCTCTGCTGGGAGCCAGATGCCCAGAGAAGCTCTGTGTGCCAGTTGCTGCTGGAAGCTCTCTGGCATTCAGACGAGCAGCTTCATCCAGAGGGCTCTGGCTCACAACCAGAGCTAGGCTGGGAGGCTCTGAAGGTGCCCCTGCCTGATGGAACACCTTCAGTTTGATCCAGAGAGTCCTCAGCTCCCAGAGCAGAGCTGAGAATGGGGTGAGGGTTCCCACAGCTTGCCCCCCACCATGTGCTGGGAAATAATAAACCCCAGTTCAAGACCCTGTAAAAGAGGAAGGTGGTTTGATTTTCGTACTGGGTTTCCAAGCCCTCACTTCCACAGCCCCTGCACAGTGTGTGCAAATCAAAACACTCGTGTCTAGGTGGTTTGGGCAGGATCCCTTGTGTGCAGCACGGTGACGTGGCCTGGTGTGGCTTGTTGGTTGATTTTGGGGGCTTAAAAAGCCCCCAGTTTCCCCCCACCACTTCCCCCCAGCACAGCAACTCTTCCTCGTAGCAGTTGCAGGTCGGGCAATAAGAGCAGCACTAATGTACGGGAGATAAAAGCAGCCCTGGTCTCCACGAGTCTCTGCAGGATTCATTTCATACCCAGGGCATTTATCCTAGAAATGATGACCCAAAGCTTGGCCATTTGGTGTAGTTCCAAGAGGCACACAAGAACATTTGGCTTGGAATTAATGCAGGGAAGGACTTTCAGACATTTTAACAGGGCAGAACCCTGGAAGGGGCTGGAAGGTATTCTTGAGAACATTCAATGTCGCCCTAAATTAGACCATAAAAAGTAAGTGCTTTTTAAAAGCAATTTTGCACAGTAGGGTCTGCATTGTCAGAGCTTCCTGGTGATTTAGAGGTTCTCCTTCCTTGTGACTCCTGCAAAAATTCAACGAATGGGAGTTCGGCTGCTGTGAAAAATACCCTTGCCTGTAAATTTAGAGGAAAAGCTATATATATATATAAAAATGTGATAAACATCTATAAACCAGAGCCCATAAAACTGGGAGTCTGACAGCAGGGGTGTGAAGCACTGTCATGGGAAGAGCAGACCTGGATTTTAACCCTTTTGGTCTCCCATGATGCAGGTAGAAAGGTTGCTGGTGCTGTGATACTTTTCCTTGGTCTTGCTTGTGGTATTTCCTTTTTATTTTTTTTTTTTTGGAGATCACGGTGATTGTGGGGAACAAGAGACAATCCCACAGCACAGAAGTGGCTCGTTTGGCATCAAGCTACTTTTTTCCTCGAGTTTTTTTCCTGTTACATCATTTGAGCTCACCCTCAGAGCTGCCACTTGGTTTCCGGCATTTCCCGAGCGTTTCATTGTCCAGGTCAGCCTTGTGGGAGAAGGTGCTGTGAGATGGGACTTTGCAGCTGGGCAGCCCCTGCCTCTGTTCTCCTGCTTGGCAAGTGCTGCCTTTCCCGCTGATCCACGTCCCCAGGGTGCCTTCAGAGTTCGGTGGGGGGGATTTATTCAAACGTATTTTAATAGGAATATTATATTATATTTAGCGCTGGATCTGGTGACAGCTGCCTGATGACGCTGCCCTCCACGGCCGGCCAGCGTCTCTCTCCCAGTGCCTCTTACAGAGTTTTCTTACCCCCTGAACTCCTCTGTCACTCAGTCCTCTCCTGGCCATCAACTTTAATCTGCTCTTGCCTGCCTTGCCCGTGGGTCAGCTCTGATTAGCTGCAGTGCCACCCCCCTGGCTGTCCCCGGGATGCCCAGATGAAGGGGAGCGGGCTCAGAAGTGGGACAGTGCTCAGGCTCAGCCCAGCCGAGGCTTCGGCGGGTTAAGAAAACAATGTGGAGAGGAATTAGCGCAGGGCAGCACGAGCCTGGCCTTTCCCAGAGCCTCGATGAAAAGCCCTTTCAGAGCCATTTAGGTTCCCCTGTCAGGGGATGGAGTGGCTGACCCAGGGCACAAGAGCCCCCTCAGTGCTGGGGTGTACCTTGGTGCTCCGGGTCACCTTCCAGTTTTGCTGAAAATGTGCACACAGACAAAAAAAAAGGAAAAAAAAAAGGAAAAAAAAAACCACCCAGCCTGATAAATAACATTCCCTTCCCCATCAAGTGCTTAACAGGGAAGGACAAGACACAAGCACAGCTCCAAAGGCCTTATTCTAATCTCTAATGACATACCCAGGCAGCAACAGGCTGAGGAGCAGCTCTTGAACACAACAGCCAAGAGCAGGAGAGAGCAGAGTCATTTTTATCTCTCTAGTGCTTTTGTCATATCTATTAGGGCAGGTCTTAATTGTGACAGTAGGAGCTGTGCCTTGCAGCTCTGCCACTGGATCAGGACCTTTCCTGGCTCAATTTCTGAGTCCCAGCAGTGGCTTCGTGGTCTCGTGAGGGCTTTGCAGCCACACAGCTCCGTTAGTGCAAACTGGAGGGGCACGTTCCTGTAGTTCAGCACGTGGGTAGCCAGGAAATCTGCACACCAGTTCACTGCTTTCCAAAGCACTGGCTTGTTGCTCCTCTTGTCTCCTGTCCCTCTGCCAAGGCATCAGCACTGGGGGCACTCCCTAAGCCAGGCTGAGCTGGCAAAACCCCAGGGGTAAATACCCAAAGTACCCCCCCAGAGAGTGCCCTGGGCACTGTCAGTGCTCCTGAGGGGCATCTGTGCTGCAAGGTGCCCTTGCTGTTTGCTTAAACCCTCGCACTTGGTGAGAAAAATCACCTGAGCACGCAAATCTTTGCTAGAGAGAGGCAGAAGGCAGGGCAGGCAGTGAACACCTCGGGGTCGGGAGGGGTCCCTGCTGAGGAGGGACCTCAGGGCTTCGCTGAACCACACAGGGCTGAACTTCAGCTGGAAAAATCATCAGGTAGAGTTTGCTGGCCCGGGGTGCTGCAGGATCAGAGAGAAGTGACTGCAGGTGCCGTGTCTGTGAGGGGAAAATGATGAATCAAGACAACATCCAACCTCTGCTGGGAGAGCGGGGCAGAGAGCTGGAAGCAGCTTTGGGGACCCAGCTGGTGTCACCCTGCTCTGCTCCCGTGCAGGAAAGCCACAGGAGTGCCAAGTTATCTGAACAACGTGCTGAAGGGCGGGCAGAGACTCAGCAATTTGCATACAAAGCATCGAGATAATGAAAAAGTCAAATTAAAACCATAAATCAGGGACCTCATGGTTTAATCATGAGGGCTGGCAGAACTACGATATCCTTTACAACTGGAGGTGGCTCTGCAGTGGCAGGGCCTGGAAGGGTCTCTTTGCTGGAGGAATCGAGATGAATTCTGACACCCAAGACAAATCTACGCTGGGCTTTTCCTCCTCCTTCTCCTTTTGGCTTTTAAGACATCTTAAATTAGAATCAGCACTTGTTTCCACATCAGGAACGAGTCCAAGGATGGTGTCAGTACTCTGTGTTTTGTGCCAGCTTTGCAGTGTCTGGATTGCAAAAACTGCTCTTTTCCCGGGTCCCTAAATCATTGTTTCTGGAGCTTTTAATTGCAGGTGAGCTGAGTAATCCTCTGCCAGCCACTCCATCCTTTCTCTATTCATCTTGCCAGAAAGGAAGAAAGAAATAAAGGAGAAAAGAATGATCCTGGAGGTGTTCTCCAGCCTGAATGATTCTGTGGTTCTGCAGGGTTGTGGCTGTGCTGGCCAGCCCTGTGCCATGGGCTTTGGTGACCTGTGTGTCACCAGCCAGCTCAGGAGGGGCTCAGGCAGTGTTTTAAGGCAGGGAGGATCCTTCTCTTACAGCACCCTTGCAGGAGTTCTTTTATCTGTATTATTTATTGTCACGTTATTTAATGTGAAAGGCCACTTCAGCCCTGGGCTCTGGCAATTAGCACTAATAGATGATTGCAGAGCAGGGGCAGTACATAAAGGCAGTGCTCATCAGGCACTGCCACGTGCAGCACGCATTTATCTGCTCCTGCCAACCTCAGAGCAGCAGGGCTGTCACACCTCAGCCACGTCTGAGCAGTCAGCACTGGGGAGATCCAGCTGGATATTCTGCCTGGCACACACAGGAGTGCTCACACACCGGAGCAGGGAGCCCTCACCCAGCGGGACAGCGTCCCACATAGCGTTTATTCATTTTGGGTGGTGAATAATATGTTTGAAGTGCTGATAGCGGGTGAGTCAGGTGATTCCAGGCGAGGTGTGAAGCAGTGGCGATGCCGGGGCAGAGGCAGCCAGGGCTGCGCTCCCGTGCTCAGTGTGTGGTGAGGGAACTGGAGCACCCACACCCTGAGCTCACTGTTAAAGGCAGTTCCAGGCACCTGTTTCTCTTCAGGGACTGTATTAAGCCTCCTAAATCAGGCCTGGAAAAGGAGGCAGCATTTCTCTGCCGGGTTGCCTGGCCTGTGCTCTGGCAGAGACACACCAGGACATCTCTGCTGCTGTCACCCCTCGCTCTGCCCCTGGACCCGTGTTCCTGCAGGCTCAGTGCTGCGAGGGGCACCTGGGGCAGCAGAGCATGCTGTGCTTGTAGCTCATCTTCCAGCAGAAACAGCTTCTGGAGACCAGGCTGTTTCCTCCAGCCCTGCGTGGGGAACGCGATCTGTTGGATCTCCAGGGGCTTTCGCCTCCGAGGCAATCGCGCCAAAGCCACCCTCTGCTCTGCACCCTGCGAGGGGGACATCTCCAGGGCTTCGGTGCCCAGGGAGAACCAGGGAAAGGCAACTCCCTGCCAGTGTTTGCTGCACTGGCTGGCCCAGCAAGGCTCTTTGCCAGCCCCGCTCTGCTCTCTGCAGGGTGGGAGCGCTGAGCAGGGTGTCGGACACGAGCGGGGCTCCAGCTCCCTCCTGCCCCGGGGAGATGTGGCAGCGAGCAGGGAAGCAGCTGGCAGAGCGCTCCCATCTTCGTTTCTGGATCCAGCAGGATCTGGAATTATTCCTGTTGTGCGTGGCTGGAGATCACGGGCTCGCTTGCTGTGGGTTTGAATTACGAGAGACGGAACGCTTCTCAGCTTTGGGCATCAATAAATTAGTGGCTGCTGTAGTGACTGGAGAGGTGTCCTGGGGCTGTTATGAGGGTAGAAGTCCAAGGGTAGGGTCTGGAGTAGGGAATTCACGGGCATGCTTTTCCCTGTGTGTTTGTCACCACAGGACAGGCTGTTTGCTCCGTTGCTGGCCTTGTGATGCTCACAAAATGGTGACACATTGAATTTGTAAATCATCCTTCAAAATATCTAATTTGTGCAGAGATAACCACAAGAAGAACTGGGTGGTTTTTTTGTTGGTTTGTTTTTTTTTTTTTCCATTTCAGTGTGACCAGAATCTCTCTCTGCTCCCATCGCTTCCCCCAGGGAGAAGTGTCTGCAAGGCTGTTGTTCACAGAGCTCTGACAGCTCTGGGGACAAACACAAGCAAAGGTGGCAGCCTAAATGTGACAGCCAGACCTTGGAGTGGCCTTTGAAAAGTTTCCTGCAAAGGGCTCACCCAGGTTCTATCCAGTACCCCCCGTTATCAGCTGGGTTGGTAACCTGTGTGTGCCATCCCCAAATCCCTCACTCCTCCCCACTCGTGCTCAGGAATCCCTTCCCAAGGAGCAGAGGCAGTCGCGTGTGCCTCATCTCTGCAGCCAGGCAGGCAGGGCTGTGTGAGGACAGGGGGGCAGTGCCTCTCCTGCTCTGCTGGAGATAACACCGAGTGTTCCTCACAGGAAGGAATTTGGGAATTGCACAGGTCATTTAATTTCCTTGATGGTTTTCCAGGATCTGCTCTCCTCTTCACTCCTGCACAAACCCCCCTCTGTAGAGAAAACGTAGTAGAAAGCAGCCAAGGGGGGGGAAAGCAGAATATTAACTGATTCAGGAATCCTCAGGGGATGTTTCTGCTTTTATTGCCGAGTCACCACCAGAAAAAAAATGTAAATCACTTATTCTCTGCCTTCCTCTCAGGGCCTTTCTATTTAAAAATGTAATTAGATCTGCATGTTCCTTGGTTTTAATTTTAATTATGTGTCTGGAAGTTTGTTGTTAAGGTTGCTCTGTGTCAGTGCCTAAATGAAAATAACCCTGCTCTATCCTGAATATCACTGCACTTCAATCCGTTTTAGACCAGGGAAATATATTATTTAAAAATAATAATAAAACAAAGCTTTTGAAGATGTTTAATGCATATTTTCCCAGGGATTTCTTGCTAGATTAAAGAGGCTGATATTATTTACAGAGTTTGATAACAGACAGACCTTGCAATCCTCAAAATTCCATGTGTTTAGAAAGAATGAAAGGCACCAAAGTTGAGCAAAGCATTTTATTTGCTGGTTTAATGATTTACTGTGTAGTGGGACCTCACACCAGCAATTCAGCCCCGAGAGGGGACAGTGTGAGGAGCTGCAGAAAGAGAAGGGAAATGCAATCAGCTCCTGCCTCCATAGGCAGGGACTAAAGACATTATGGGTGTATCCAAAGTGCTTCCACAAAAACTTCCCTGCACTCCTCTTGTTTGTGCATTTAGCTGAGTTGACAGAGAGCTCAGAAGTTGTTGACAGAAGAGAGGTTGGTTGATGCAACCTGAAACTCTCAAGTGTGTTGGAAGTCAGCAAAACTATGGATGTCCCATCCCTGGAAGTGTCCCAGGCCAGGCTGGACGGGGCTTGGAGCAACCTGGGCTAGTGGAAGGTGTCCCTGCCCGTGGCAGGGGGTGGCCAGGAAAGATGTCCCATCTTGTCACCACACTTTTCCACCAGTTCTTTAATCCCCTTCCTCATCACTCTCTGAAACATCAGCATCCAGGCTGTGTGCCTGCTGTGGGAGCTGCTCCATGATCCCTGAGCCCAGCTCTCCGTGATCCCTGAGCTCAGCTCTCCATGATCCCTGAGCTCAGCTCTCCATGATTCCCAAGCCCAGCCCAGCTCTCCATGATTCCCAAGCTCAGCTCTCCATGATTCCCAAATCCAGCTCTGCATGATTCCCAAGCCCAGCTCTCCATGATTCCCAAGCCCAGCTCTCCATGATTCCCAAGCCCATCCCAGCTCTGCATGATTCCCAAGCCCAGCTCTCCATGATTCCCAAGCCCATCCCAGCTCTCCATGATTCCCAAGCCCAGCTCTCCATGATTCCCAAGCCCATCCCAGCTCTCCATGATTCCCAAGCCCAGCTCTCCAGGTGCTGGGCTGCCCTTCCTTAGTTTCTGCTCCCGGAGGGAGTTCAGGCCAGGTCAGCAGCTCCCCCCTCACCCCGTGTCACCGCGGGGAGTTCTAATTCCCTGTGAAATGCCATCCATCCACCCAGGGCCCTCTGGAAGGGGCACTCACTCGGCTCCCCGGCCATCTGGCCGCTGCTGGCGGAGGATGTTGAATAATGCAATCAGCACATTTATTTTCAGAGCCCTGTGTGGAGCTGCAGTCCCCTCAGGGCTCTGCAGCCTTCCAGGCACGTTGTCACATCGCCAGCAGCACCCAGACCTGACAGGGTGCCTGCACTGGGTGTACACGAGCTATCCCTGTGGATAAAATGCAATTCCAGGAGGGCTGGGTGTCTGTGCCTTCCAAAACCAGGTTGTTCCCAGTTTTCCCTGGGTTTTGCCCCTGAGAACTCTGGAACATGTGTACCTTAAAGGAGCTGGGAGCTCCACTGATGTTTTGGGCTCTTTGGAAAAACACAGTGTCCCTCTCTTAACCTCAGAAAATGGTGCCAGTTCAACTCCAGCAGCGGTGAGAGGAGCAAAAGGCAGAACTTTAAAAATCATTAAACTGATTAATAAAATAAAAATAAAAATTAGAACCTGCAGGTAAGCACTGTATCCAGGTACCAGAGTCCTGCCCTGTCCAGCTCCAGTCCAACCAGTCCCTTCACAAGTCCCCCAGCCCGGCCAACCCTCTTTTTTTGCAGTTGGCACATCCAGCCTATTAAGCTGAGAAGTGCTGAATTCCTTGGAATGGGAGTTGCTCCACCTGCTCCTCTCAAGTTTCCCCTCCGAAGCACAGCCCTGATTTGCAGGCGGAGAGGTGGCACTTTGTAACTATTAATTTAATGAGCTTATTCCAAGATCACCCAAGCAAGGTAAAAATTACCTCGTGAGAACCCAAAGAACCTGAGGTGATTGGGGCCTCTGCTCAAAAGGGGGTTTTATCGCGGCTCTGACTTCAAGAGGTTTTGGAAGAGATTGCTTTAAAACAAGGGATGGAGTAAAGGAGCTGCAAAGGAACTGCGCTGCTTACTCCAGGATCTTTTGTTCTCTGCCGCTGGCAGCGGTGTGGGGGTTTGTTTGCTTGGTTTGGGTTTTGTTTGTTGATTTATTTTTATACAACCGACAGTGGAATAGGCAGAAAGTTCTCAGGGAAATGGATACGTGCCACTGACTGGAAATGTTGTCCCAGCCTTTGCCTGGCTGACACAGCTCTGTCCCCCGTTCTGCTCCCTTTGTTCTCTAGTGCAAGGAGTAGAAATGCTGGTGGTGTGCTGGTAGATTTTAGGGCTAAACCAAACCCATTGAAAACCTATTTTTCAGCCCTGTAGGGAAAAAAAACCCCGCAGGATTCTGGTGTGATCTCTCTGCAGGGCTTCAAATTCGCGTTAAGTGACAGCAACAACTTCTAAGTGACAGGGGCAGGAGGTGCTTTTGAGGAGTCCAAGAAAAGCTCATTTCTCACCTGGATAGTTTTCTCTGCAGGATGATGTACCCAAAGTTTTCCATCCCAGCCAGCCAAGGAACTTCCCACTTTCCCCTCTGGTCCCATCACAGCAGCTGAATAATTTGGTGTGTCTCTTGCAATGGTTCTTTCCCTGGCTTGTTTCTCCTCCTCTCTTTCTGCCCCAGTACTGAAGGAAAGGCGTTTTTATTTTTCCTTTTTGTGATGAAAATACTTAGGAACAGAGTTAAAGAAGAAAAAAAATCTATGTTTTTCCAAGGAAGGCCAAACCGTGTAAAGCAGGAATTTGTTCTCATACAAGGAGCAATCCTTCAAGAGCCAGGTCCCTCCAGCTTCATAAATTCTTGTGTCAGCAAAGCACTGACATGTGAAAGACCAAGTCCATAACAGGTACAAGAGTGAGAGACATGGAAATGCTCCTGCAGTTTCCATTCATCTCTCACAAAAGCCAAACCGAATGTTGCCCTTTTCTGTCTGTGTTCCTGGGGAGCTTGGCGAGGAAGAGACTAAATCTTTTGATGCAAAAAAAAAAAAAAAGAGAGAAATTACAGTCCTGCCACTGGAATTCTGAGCTCAGCTCTTGTCCTGGAACAGAACTGCAACATCCCAAAGGCAAAATGCACACACAGCTCGGTGGGGCAGCTGCTGCTTTGCGTTAGGGAGGGTCTGGCAATCATTAGTGCTCATGACAGAGGGTTTCAGGCCCCCAGTCCTGCCTGCAAGTCCTTGCCCACCCCCTCTGGCTGGCTGGAATTCATTCTACGTGGCTGCTTGTGTTACAGACCCCAGGTTACTTCCTCCTGCCCACCGAGCAGCCCCTCCCTGCCGGGGGTTTTCCACCCCAAAGTGACGCCTTTCAGAGCCCAGCAGAGCTTTTCTGGAAGAGAAAGGTGTTGCCACGTAACAGTTGGGCCGCTCTGCTCCCAAAATATCAGCTGGAGCTGCAGAACTGCCCCCGAGACAAGACCAAAGGGGTGACTGGCAGATGAGGTCACTGTAAGCAGCACCAGAGGAGAAAATCCTGAATTTCTCAACGCTTTCCTCCCAGTTCTCTGCAACACAAAGGCAGGGGAAGAGAAGATGCCAGATATTCATGTCTAATAGTGACTTTTTAACGTATCTACGCTGTGGCTTTATTTCAGTTTCCCAAATAGTGCTTGCCTGCTCCAGTTTATCAGCCCAATCTCAGCTGCAATGGATGCTGGCAGAGGCCTTATCATTTAATTTTGCTAACGTCCCTCATTTCTAATTTATAAACCCAGCTCTGTGACAAATTGAATTTGTATAACACAGTAAACAAAAGGGCTTCTGACTCCACTTTCCTGTAATGGACTAACCTTGTTGGAAACACACATTAAGTGGAACAGGCAGACATGGGGGAAAGGGCTCAGCTTCCCAGCTGTAGCTCCCAGAGCGTCCAACCCGGTTATTTTGCAGCAAAGATAACGGGGGTTTGCACCTGGTGTGATTCTTTTTAATGGTATTAGTTATATCCTAAGCTTTGTGCAGCCTTCTGGAAGGCAGTGGGGGGAAAAACCTCTCTGTACAGTGACAGAGTAGCAGGGGAGTCGGGGTTGTTGTGAAAGGGGGTGATGGGGAGGGGTTGGTTTTTTCTGGGCAGCAGCTCCTGTGCCTGCCCAGGCTGGGCTGTTTGTCCTCAGGGCTGGACATTTAACAGAGCAGAAGACGTGGCATGAGCCACTGGCACAGGAACACTGAGCAAACACCCAGGTACCTTGGCAGTGGTTGCTGGAGAGGCAGCCCAGCCTGGAGTGCCACCAGAGGAGGCAATCACAGCCTTATCTCCCCCACTGCAAGATAAACCTGTGATCACTTCCCCAGGAAAAGGCCATTAAAGGAAATTCCCTGAATTAAGGATCGCTGTGGAACTAAAATAGACGCCTCTGAGTCTAAAGAATCAGCTCCTTGTTAGCTCAGCTGGGGTGTGGGGACAGCCAGGGGGGAGGATCAAAGCCACGAGCTGGTCTCCAGGGTGTCCACAGTGTCAGACTCCGACCTGTGCCCAGATCCCTCCTGACAGCATCTCCCTCTGAGTGGTCTCAGGTCCGGGGTCCCAAACTCAGGCACTTGATGCCAGCACTGCTGGGAGGACTATCCTTGCTCCAGGCTCTGGCAGCTTCCTGGGGGCACAGTTTGGGGCCAGAGGGGCTCAGGAAAGCCAAGGCACGTCCACAGCTGTTGGGGATGGAGTGTCCCTGCAAAATCTTTGTGTGAGTCCCAGACCCTCTGTCTGCGCTCCCTCCTCGCTCTTCCCTCCTGCTGTTCCATTTCTCTCTCTTCGCCAGCGAGTTTTCACCCTCCTCCCGTGCTCGGGCTCTTTAGAATCCCTCTGTTTATTGTCATTCTGTCCCCTGGGAATGGCCCGGTGGTCGCTCAGTTCCCCCAGAGCGAATGGGAGCAGCTCCACTGGCTTCCTGATTTAGCACCTGGAAGCAGGGCCTGGCAGGGAGCCCGTGTCAACAGCCCCTGCTGTTGATTCATCTGGCAACTGTGACCCCAGGAGGCATTTTTTTCCCCTTTTTTTCCCTCCCATTTCTGCCAAAAACCTGGGCTGCTCCCACCCTCTAAGTGTAGATTATAAAGAAAAGAGGGAGAGAAACACTTGTCACTTCTTTGCATCCAAATACAGAATCCAGGGAGACAAAGTCTAATTTTAGAGTACATCAGAGACAGCAGCATCCGAGTAAACTCATTTATATGTCTCCAGCAACGGCCCCCAGGGAGGCTGCATATATACCTGCAAGAGACTGATAATAAATAACATATGAAGGTAGAAACAAAAATAAGCAAAAGATTGTTTTCTCTCCTTGCCCAGTAGCAGCTTCTCCCAAGGCAATCACATCTACAGAGGGGCTGGTGGTTGCAGACAGTGCACAGGTTGTGCTCTTGGAGTGATATTTAAAGGAGCAGGAAGGTCTGTGTTGCCTGCAAATAGAAAGGGCACCGTTTTGAAGGCACGTTCCTGTGTCAGAGCAGCAGAGCAGCACAAATTACACCCCCCCACCCCGAAGTTCAGCCTGGCTGGATTTTCTTCTCCATTCGAGGCTTTGGTTTCAAAGCAAAAAAGCAAAACAGTCCCAACGATGGGGATGGGATGTTCAGCCTTCCCAAACATCTGCAAAATGAGACTTCCCTGCTGGAATTTGCCCATGGGAATGATATAAATGCACATTTGTGTCTCGGACAGGTGAGACAAGAGGAAACTTTTGACCCATCCCCGTGTGTGGGCAGTGATGGGACTGATCAGAGTGACATTAAACTCCTGGGAATAACATCCTGAAAATCCAGGGGCAATATTTTTGGGGCATGGAAGGCACTCCCCAGGTGCTCAGGAGCCCAAACCCCACCTCCCACGTGTTCAGCCTGGTAACACATTTCTCAGCATCACTTCCAAACTAGAGCAATTAAATCCTCCTTTCCCCCACCTCCTCATAGAGTTTTCTGCCTAAACTGCTAAAAAAGCCAGAGCAATGCAGTATTTTAGTGGAAGAGGTGATGCCAGGGAATATTCCCCCTTGTCTCAAAGCAGTCAGGAAGTTTTCAGGAATTGCCAGGGAAGCAGAAACAGCTTTTGTCTCGGGAGGCAGAGACTCTCCAGTGCATTATTTCCTGCTTCTCCCCATTTCCTAATTACCTGTGTGAGCTAATGGAAACATCAAAGGGATCCAAAAGGCATTTCTCCTGCATCCACAGGGTGCCAGGGAGCTGTTATCAGCAAGTGAGGTCTGCAAACAGAACCTGTGGGTAAATAAGGGCAAAACAGGGTCTTTTATACAGAACCCCTTGTCTAACTCCCAGAGATTAAAAGCAGACCCTTCCATGGCTTTGAAGTTGAGAACTGTTCCTTCTGCAGTCGTTTGAGAGCCAAAGTGGGCTTTGAGTGGGCACAAATATGTCTTTAAGGCTTTAGACATTTCCCGCAAATTCTGTTTGATGCTTTTCATGTGCTGTTCCATTTCCATTACACGGGCAAATGAATTAGCCACAAAATTTCATAGTTTCAGTAGGAGAATGGTCTATAGGTCTGACTCCTTGCTAATGTGTTGTCAACACACAAAAGGGGATATTTAATGCCAGTGCTGGCAGATTAACAAATTGCCTTGTCTGGTATTATATGGGATGTCACAAAACTGTCAGGGAAACGTGAAAACCGTTCTCTTTAACAGGAGCTGAAAACGAGCTGCCCTTTGCATTATAGGGCAATTTAGGCCAAAAAAATGTAGGGCAAATGTTTTGTTTTTTTTTTTTATACGCCAGGTGACAGATTTAGAGCCCCCACTTGCACCTGGAGGATGCTGAAGCATCCCAGCATCCAGCCCAGCCCTGGGCACGGGAAACCTCAGCAGCAGGAGCTGTTAAAAGTGTCCCCCATCACGGAGAGGGGGCAAAGGAAGAAGTGGGGAGCCAAAACTGACAGGGTGAGTGCTCTGCTAAATGTAATTCTTGCAGGCAAGCACAGGCAGTTCAAATCCTCTCGCCTGCACCCCGATCCGTGCCGCTCCCGATAAATTCACTGACGTCAGCCCGCAATCGAATCTCCCCCGGTGCACTCTGGTGCTGCAGCCCTTCCAGGGGAGATAAGGTTCTAACCAAGTTATGCCTGAGAGCTCCATGATGGAATTACTGATGTCACGTCGCTTCCTGGAGTCAGGGAGGGACAGTCTGCCCTCCCCTCCTGCCGCTGGGGTGTGCAAACAGCAACTCCCTGGCCCCCGAGCCACTTTGGGTTATCCCGGGTTCTCTGGTCCGTGTCCCTCTCCCTGAGCTGGGTCCTGGCTGGGATTCCTCCCCTGCCACGCTCATTTCAGCAGCTCTTCTAATTAACTGCTGGGAACGAGGACCTGGCACAACCATTCTTACAGCTTTTCTCCATCCTCGTCGGAAAACCTCCCCCCGAAGTTGCACCCTCAGCACACCGCAGTGACACAGAGCCTGGACCTGCAGCACCCACAGCCCGGCCCAAATGTCAAGTGAAAATGCTCCTTTCGGGAAAAAAAATCGGGAGCAGCAGGAGCGATGGCTCGTTTGAGGCAGAAATAGATAATACCTGTGTTGTTGTTATCCCTCTGGATGACACTCGGGAGGAGGTGACATTTCGTCTTTCCTCAGAGCGAGGGTTTGCTCTTAAGATAGGTAGAAGGAGTTTCCGTTTCGGGGTGTATAAATAAATCTGTAGCTTTAGAGGATGTCAGCAGGGCTGGCTGGGCAGAGCTGCTTCACTGCTTCCCCTTTTCTCCCTGCTGCAGAGACGCTTGAGACTTTTAAAACACTCTCTGGAATGAGTTTTACTGTTGTCAGTCGCTCAGGAAAATCCTCAGTGTTAACAAACTCTTGTTACCACAACCTGGGAAACTTGGATGGGTTATTTTCCATCGGGGCTCCTGAGCCTGCACAGGGAAACAGGATGGAGGTGTTATAACAAAGTCAGAGGAGAACCCCACCTCCCTGGCCAGGATTTTCTCTCTTAAATTCATGTATTTCCTTTTCTTTTGGTGTTTGCACTGTTTTAAGCCCAGATAAGGAGGGATATTTCAAGGATTTGTGGAATCACAGGATGGGTTTGGGTTGGAAGGGCCCACAAAGCTCGTCCAGTCCCACCCCCTGCCACGGGCAGGGACACCTTCCACTAGCCCAGGTTGCTCCAACCTGGCCTTGGACACTCCCAGGGATGGGGCAGTTTCCATGCTGGGATTCAGCCTTGGCAGTTTCCCTGAGCCAAGTCCTTTAAAGGACTTTGAGGAACTAAAAAAAAAAAAAAAAAGCTCCTGGTAAGTTCAGGGATCTGCTGAGTCTCAAGAACCAGAAGGGAAGCACCAGGCACTGCCTTGGAGCTCCTTTTCCATCCATCCCAGACAGGAGGGCAGAGGGTGAGCGGGAGCTGCTGGTAATTGCACGTTCCAAAGGGCGTGATCACAATTTGTCTCCATTGTGGAAGCTCAAGTTTGGCAATAATTCCTTTGTTTGGCTTCAGCTCTGTTCCTCCTGCACTGCATTTAAACCCTTCCAGAACATCTTTGGAGCTGCGTATCCATCATTCCCCTGCAGAACACAGCACTGGCCCTCCTGAGCTCAGGCTGTTCTCCGAGTCAAACACAACCCAGAGCTGTGCTGAGTCCATTAAAAGCTGCAGTATTTAGGCATCAGCCAGCCCAGGGGCAGCTCAGCTAAAGCCATTAATAGAATTAACAGCCCCAGTGTAGTGCTTGTGTCTGCTGAGCTCTCCTTTCACAGCTTTTAGGAGGTGGAGGTTTCAGCTCCACCAGTAACTGGTGGTTTCTGGGAGCATTGATTTGTTCTGATGAGTAGAAGCAGCTCGCTGAGATGTGCCTGAGACATTTCCTACCAAGGAAACGAGCAAAACTCCTGAAACCTCATTCTGGCTTAAAAAAAACCCAGACAAGTTATTGTTGCTCCAAACCTCAGTCTGCATTCCCTTTCCACCAGGGCAATAAACACATCATTTACTGATTAATTTTGTTACTCTGGCTGCTGACTGGATATTCTCCTGTGAGTTTTCTCTCTCCCTTCACAGTTTACTATTCTACTTTGCTCAACAAAGCAGTTGACTCCAAGCGAGAGCCGTCCTCAGCAGGTTTGTGTTACTCAGCCGTGCAGCCCACAAATACTCACTGTAACTAATTTGGCTTCGACCTGCAGGTTATTGCTCGTTAGAAAAAATTAAAAGGAGGCAAATCCCCCACCCTTCAGTCCTCAGAGAGCCTTTGCAAACCGTTCCACTCCAGGTGATCCAGCAGGAGCCAAACTGCGGTCCCAGAGACTTCCCCCAGGTTCGTGCTGTGCCCGCTCCTCCTTCAGGTGCTTCCATTGAACAGGCCAAATTTGCAAGGAGAAGAACATTAAAAATATATATAAAAAGCTTCTAGCAAGGGGAGCCTGATGTCTAGATGGATAAGTAGTAAATAGAGTTGTTCTCTCCTTTTGCCATCTCCACTCTTGCCTGTGCTTGGCGGTTTTCTCTTATTCTGTTTATTTTTTTTTCCCTTCAAATCCAATATTCTTGTTCAAATGGGCTTGCCCAAAGTCAGTTATAAAGTCCCCAGTTGCTTTAGGGTCCCCAGGTGTTTGTAGGCTCTGAGCTGTGCAATATTTTCTGCTCCATTTCCCAGGGTTTGCAAACCCTTGGTCCCCCCTGTTGGGACTTGCCTGTGCAGAACAGTCTCCGAAAATATTAAATTAGTCCAATATTTATTTCCATGGCCCCATTTTTCTGCCCTCTTACACCTTAGACAGGGAGATGGCTGACAAGAAATGTGTCCCTTCTGCCTGTACCTATTACAGGGCTTTGGGGGTTTATTCCTTTTTTTTTTTTTTTCTTTAATCCATCCCCAAACTCCCTGAAAGTTTGAGAGAAAATCCAAGGAGCAATTAAACAGCAGAGTCGCACTAAAACAGGTGCAAAAACCAGGAGCTGCCTTTTGACACGCTAATCAAATTATGAGACATGAGTTTCTGTTTGAACTAAGCAGAATAAACACTCTTAACCCAGAAACACTTAGGGGGAAAAATGCCAAGAGACTCATAAAACCAGCGCTGCAGTATTTGCATTGATGATTTTAACTGGCACTTCACAGTGTGGCATTTCCTCCTGGTGCTCAAGGCAAAAAAAAAAAAAAATATAAAAAAATCTATCCCCAAGTCTAAAAAGCATTAAAGGAAAGAATGGATTTCAATAACACAGGATATAAAAGCAAGGAGTGACTGTAAATGGAATTGAAAGCAAACTGCAAAAGCTCCAGAGTGAGCCTTTCTTTTCTAGTCCAGGAACTTTACCTCTTGGAGCTGCAATGCATTTGTACCTATTGCCTAAGGATTTATTGCTTATTCATAACATAATTATATATATAATCATATATTGAAATCATATATTATTAGTCACATGTAATCATATATTATGAATTCATAATGTTCAGTGGTCCTCCAGCCACCGGTATTTATCTGGTCATTTCCACATCTCCCAAAAATGAACCAGGGGCTGGTATTAAATATTAAACATTTAAATATTCCTCTTGTCCCCAGCTGACCTGCCAGTGCTGGGATAAACCCGGCAGAGTCCGTGGCTTGGGCAAACACTTGAGGTGGACAGAGGGTCCAGGTTCAGTCCACGGCCCATTCCAGCCATATTCCATGGAAGAATTGTCTTCTTCCTGTCTTTCCCTTGCTATATTTAACTTCCCAAGGCTCATTAACCAGCAGCCTGTACCTTGTTACCACATCAATTCCGGGGAGTTATTTTTCGGCTGCAGTTACGCTTCAATTTGGAGTATTAATTTCCTTTAACACTTGCCCTATTAATCACTTTAACAATCAAATTAAGACAATTATTTTAATGAGTTAATGGATTACGCAGAGCAGACTCTCCACATTTATAACCACTTGTGCCAGAGCACTTTTATAAAAGTCAGCCTTGTCAATAATATATGAGACCATAAATGTGCTCCTATAGGGCCGGGCAAGGGATGGAGACTGTTCTGGGAGACTGATTTAAACCCATCTGTCTCTTCCCTGGGGGAGCTTTTACGTGCTCTGGGCCTATTAAAAATCAAATGAAAGGCAGAGCTGTTATTTTTTGGGGGGGATATTAGAAGCTAGATGGAAATTCTCTTCCAGATTGCCTTGAACCCACGTGGCTGCTCCGGGTGCGGCATCAAAATGCGGTTTTTTTTTTCTTTTTGCCACCTTTTTTTTCCCCCACATCTTGGTGCCACACTGCAACATTCCACCAGCTCTCCCCTGGGTCACAGCTCTCTGCTCCTGGGGTGGAATATTTGGCCTCAGGAAGGGGGGAACTCTTCAAGAGCTGAGTCCTGACACCTTTCCTATCTCCCTGGCCAAAAGGATGATTTCTGGTGGGATTCCTGCCCTGCCTTTTACAGGTGGAGAGCGGAGGGACCAATCTTCGCCTTTGGGTATTTTGAGTTCCCTGCTCCTCTCAGGTAGAAAACAACAAGCTAGGGCTGAGCAGAGAACGTCAGAATCTGCCACTGGAGCTGAGACAGAACCAGGGATCTCCAGCTGAAGCACTTCATCTCCTTCAGACCAACCTGTGGGCCCAAACATTCCACCTACAAGTCCTGATTAACAGAAGAAACCACTTCTCTGCCTCGTGCACCTGAGAGAAGAATTCCCTGCTCAGCCCTCACCTGGCTGAGCCAGGCAGGCCCCTGGCACCGGGATTTCCAGGCTCCTGACGCTCAGGAGAGAAAGCAACTGTTTGAAATGTCTTTCTAATGGCAGAGATACATCAACAGGGCTTTGCTTTCTGCAGCCCAACCCTGTGATTGATCAGACAATTTCATTGCACAAAAATCCATCTATATTCCCCGGGCAGTTTGTGCTAAGATAATACTTCAGTTATGTGCCCATCTATACCAATAAACTCTGGGGCTTACAGATCTATTGGAATCTTTACAAGGGATGTGCCACAGTGCTGGGGAGATAAATGGCATCTTTCCAGTTTAGAGCATCTGTTTCCAGCATGGAGGGATGTGCCTGTGGGTGGGATAGGAAAACACATCAGGGAGAGGTATATCAAAAATCAAAATGACCAGGACGAGCTGGGAGGGGCCGAAATATGTTTTATTTGAATCATGTAATCCTGCATTCCTTCTGCTTGATGAAGAGCAGAAACCACCCTTCACCTGAGTCATGCATTTAGCCCTTTAAACACAGTGGTGGAGCCACTGAAGAATCATCCCCTTGAAATATTTCCGTGTGCTTGGTGAAAAGTACATGGGAAACACAGAACTGAACCTCACAAGCCACGAATCTGCATGCAAAAGCAAACATGCCGGTGCGAGGTGTTTCTTATTTGCCAACAGCCCATCTCTCCCGTTGGCAGCAAGAGCAAGTGGTGTTATTCTCTCCCTGGGCAGTTAGGGAGGTAATGGGGTGAGGAGAGGGAACAGCCAGGCCATGAATCTTCCTTTTTAAATAAAAAAAACTCCCCAAAGGCAGCACTGCTCCGGGGACACTCCCTGCTCCTCCAGCACAGCAGGGGAAGGCACCGCTGGTGCATTTTGGAAAAGCAGAATCAACCCCCTCCTCCTGCAGAGCCTTGGGCTGATCTTCCCGGTTTTCCAGCCCTTCCATGGGCCATCAGGGAGCAGCCTGGCCCTTCCCTTCCCCTCCCACACACAAGTGTGTGCCTTCCTGGGCAGGAATCCGGATCCCTTGGAATTTTATTAGCGTTCTTTTCAGTCGTTTCCCCCTGTTGGAATTCTCACTGGGGGATGCTGTGTCCTAGATTTCAGTGCCTGTCAGCTTGGGAGCACGGAGGGTCTAAAGCCTTCCAGGTGGTTCATTAAATATCCGGCTCCAAGACAACCTTCCTTTTCGGGTTGAGGCCTGGGAAGTGAATCTTTCAAAGCCACTCCATTCAACCCATTATTTAAGCTCTGATCTAAACCCATAATATGATTATATTCAGATACATTTTATTTTCAGCTGTGGTTGTTCACACCTATTGCTGTTTCAAATCCCAGTTACTTTGGAGCGACTTCTTAATAGCGAAATCAATTTTCTCTAAGTAAAATTTCATTATCATGGAATTCTCATTAAAAAGGTGTCTGGTATTAAAGAGCAGAGGATGGGAATGAGGAAAGTGCAAATCGTTGCTGGAGTTTCCTTCCAGGCTGGCTTGCACTCTGAAGAGATATCCAGCAGCTGGATTGGTGCAATAAATAGTGACCAGCACCTACCAGAGTAATTTGGGCATCTGTTTTTTCAGGTATTTAGGTGTTTAGAGCCATTTACAGGTTCTTCTTCCTTCGTGCCATGTGCTTTTCTGTCACGGGAGCAGAGAACCAGATGGGGCCTTTTCAGTCCTCTGCTAAATCTAAACATAATATTTTTCAACTAGAAACGCTGGCAATTCCCACAGCACCTTTTCCCTGTCGATTTTGACATAATTTTTAAAATCTGATGAAATTAAGGTCGTGTTGTGCAGACATTTGACCTCTAAGCTGTGTGACACCACTTGGACACGAGGGTGCTGTGAGTGGAATTCGCTGCAGACACTCATTTGTTCTGTGCCGGGGGCTGTGGCAGCACTAAAACTGTGGGCACAGAACCAAACTGAAGTGAGAAGGACATTTCTAAGAATCCAGAGATGCTGTTTAGAGAGCCAAGTGCATTAAATTCTGGGCTTTCCACTTCCTATCCCCAAAGCTTCCTTGTTTCCTACCATGCACGGCTGCTCAAAGCCACTGTTGCCGTGATTTATACCTGGTTTACTTTTATGGACCCTTGTGCAGAGCTGCTGGCTGAAACTAAGGAGATCATAAAATAAATCATTGCTCTTATTCATCACAGGTGTGGGTGGGAAACCTCAGCCATGACTTAGTTCTGCCTCCCCCCAAAAAAAGTCAGGCTGGTGTTTTTTCATTCCTGGGGCTTATCTGGTTGGTGGTTGAGGTTCCCCATCAACGTGGTTTCCTTCAGTTCTTCCCAAGGCCTTCCCAAAATAATCCCTCCTGCCGTTTGATCTCGGCCTTGACTTGCAGGAGTGAAGTGAACAAAGTCAAATGTTATGGTCTCGTGGCTTTACTTCGCTTAAAAGACAATCAAATTGCAGTTTGTGCTGTGGACAGTCAGGGCTGACTTGAGTTGGGTGGCAACAAGAGAAGGGAGAGTACAGGAAAAATCCAAACCGTTATCCAGGGTATGAAAAAGAGCAGGAGCAGATCACAGGGAGAGGAAAATGCTGGTCCCAAGGATATCCCAGGTGGCTGTTTGCTATGGAAGTCCCTCACCCTACCTTTGAAATGACCTGTATTTCCTTGTCAGGGGTAATTCATGCAGAGTCTTGTTGGTTCAGAAATCCTCCCCATCAGAAACTCTCCAATATAAACCATCTCCCTGAAATAAATGATTAACAAACTCCGACTCCCCCACGACAAGCACTTGATTAAGCAGATGAAATAGAGGCCTCCAGGCTCTCTCCCTCTTTATTCTTCCTCGTGATTAACTGCATAATAAAAATTATATTAAGTGGGTATAAATTTTATACAGACACGTCCAAATGGGGAACCATTATAACTACAACAATAAACAAGAGGCGCTTTCTGGTGGAGTTGTTTCAGTGCAGATTTGGCTGCTCCCAAATCCACATTCCTCCCAAACCCTTGGAGCTGCCAGAACTGGACACCCCCAGCTCCCAGCCTGTGTGTGTGTGTGTTAATTCTGGCAGCTCCTTGTGCAGGGTTCAGCCCCTCTTACTTTTTATTTTGCAGGCTTCAGCATTCTCAGGGGCCCAAGTGAAAAAGCAGCACTACAAGCCAGGGAATTTTGGTCCCAGCCTTGCTGCAAAACAGGGATGGTGGGGAGGTTTTTTTGTTGTTGTTACTGGTATCATTCCTGCTCCCGTGACCTGGTTCCATTTTTCTGGAAATTAGGGCAGCTCAGCCAAATGAACATTAGCAAGGTCAGCACTCTTGCAGTTCTAGCAGTACTTTAAAAAAAAATTGGTAACTGCAGGTCCAGAGGACTCCGTGTCTGGAGCCCAGAGGTTAAAGCAGGCATCTGCCACAGCCTGTCTGCCAGGAAACACGTGTTTGCATTTAGAAAAACTGATTCCCAAGAGCACCCCAGAGCCAGGTGTGTGTGAGGACACAGCCCAGCTCGTTCTGTCCCACATCCAGCCCAGTGGCTGAGAACCCCTGATCTGACAGGATGGACAGTGGGCATGGAAAGTCACTGAGGGTTCTGCCTTATTTACTTCATAAAACTGTTAATAAATCCTCAGCAGATTCCAAACAGGGAAGACTGAAATCCTTTGCCAATGCAGACCTCGGTGATTTTAAAGGAGCTGTTGAATCCAGTAATAAATTTTGGAGGGGGAAGTCACTGACCTTCAGAACAAAATCCAACTCCAACATCCCTTGAATTCCAGCCCAAGGTTTTCTTTGCCCAGAAAGTTAATAGAAGGGAAGTTTTACTGAGCTGAAGAGCAGCTGCTCGAGCTGATGAGCATCCATCCCTCCTGCATTCGAGGAGGAAACCCAACTGGAAACAAGGAGACATTTATCCAGAAGTTCTTCAAAGTAGAAGCAATTTTTCCTGTTATTCCCTTCATTATTCTGGGCTGTGATAGAGGTGAAGGCTGATTTTATACTAGAGGTGTAGGATAAAGAAAAGACCCACATACAACAAGCAGATCACTCCCGCTTTAGGAGCCGGTTGTTCAGTTTTCATTGTGAGCCCTCCTTTTCAGATCCCTCAGAATTTGCCTGCTTCTGGCAAAATGACTGACTTACTGCTCCTCCAGGAAAGCACAGCCTGACCAAGCAAATGTTCTCCCTGCTGTGGTGGCAGCATCCACAACAAAATTTTTGGGGAGAAAAAAAAATAAAAAATCAAGTCAAATCAAATAATCACAAGCAAAGCGAACTCCAGGGTTCCTACAAAAGCTGTTTTCTAATAAAACATTTTCCCCCCGCCGCCGAAATTAATTTGTATGCTTAATTGGTTCAGAGGAATAATCTTCAGCATGATCCCTTAAGGGCTTTTCCATAATCTTCTTTTATTATCCCGGGTTTGCTGGTGCGACCTGGAGCACTTCCCGCCCAGTTTTGGGATCGGTGTAGAGCAGAATTCCTGTTTTCTTTGGGATCAAACTGCCCCTCAGCCAAAGGTGACCTGTTGGGCAGAGAGCTACTGGAAAAGGGGCAGAGGCAAAGGAATTTCTTCAGCTGGCCAAAAGCTTTGCGGAATGTTTGTTGGCGTCTGGAATTTTGAGAGCAGTTTCCATTCAGTTTGGATAAAATGATCTCAAATGAGGTGAAATCTGTGCAGAGTTGCTCCAGTTTGACTCGACAGCAAAGGCACCCAGAGAGCTGAAGCATTTTTGGATGTCACCCAGACCTTGATTTCGGTTTGAGGTGTGCTTTAAGAAGCCCTAGAAATGTAAAACATTTCTCAGATATCTGAACTGTTTTTATTGTCTTGAGGCTCATCACTGAATTTGTCAATTTTGCAATACCAGGTTACTCAGCAGTGGACAACGGAAATGTAAAAGGAGGTAACAAACCCCTAAATCCCTCAAAGAGGGTTCAAATCATCAGTAACAGGAGTGAATCTGCATTTCCAAACTCAGCTTTCAATGTGTTGATGGTGATGAGGAAGTTAAAAGATTCCTCGTGTTTGGTTCTGAGCAAACCAATAATTCCACACCAGATGCTGAGTCCACTGGTCACCTCATATATTACCACAAAGACTTGTCCAGTAATTTGATAAAAATTGGATTTTGGCACTCTGTGTCCACAAATGGGCCTTGGTTTGCCTTCCAACATTTAATAAAGATCAGCTGTGAGGAGCATGAAGTGTGATTTCAAGGAAAACAACGTCAGGACATATTACACTCTATAGCTTTGTGTTTGCTGAGGAGCACTTGGTTTCTGGAATAAGCTCAGCAAATTCATTTCCTATTTCAGTTTTTATTAGTGGCACCTGGAGCCAGAAGCCAGGGATTAAGGCCTCTTTGTGCAAGGTGCTGTTCAAACATATAGAATAAGTAGGTAATAAATAGAGGGTGATTCTGTTATCAGCCAGGGACGTTTAGCTCAGGGTTGGCTCCCCTGCCCTGGGAGATGTCAAACTTTGCAGCAGGAGCTCTCCTGCCACTGGTAACTGGGAGGAGAACAGGGGAGGCAAACAAATGTCCCTGGGAAGCTCAGGAGCTTTTTTTTTCGCTCTCCAGAACAACAGCCAGGCTGCTGATGGATCATCCACAGCCAAAGCTCGGGAGGAATTTCATCCTGCCTTTGGATTAGCACTCTCTGCTTTGCTGTATTTACCTCAATTTCTCTGGTTGGAGATCAGAAACCTCCTGTTAAGTCTCTGTAGCCCCTCCCTGCAGCCGGGCTGCAGCTCTGGATAAACCTGGTGCCATCACACCCATCCTCAGATTACACAGCCCTGCCTCGGCTCTGGGCTGCCCCAGGGGAGGGGGAGGCCAGGGGTTAAAGCACCAAGCACCAGGTCGTTTGTGAGGGGTAATACTCCCTCCCTGCCTCGGGATTCTTGGAGCTCAGATCCTGTTAGATGAGCCCCTACGCTGAAGTTCTGCCTTTTTCCAGCTCCTGCTTTGCACGGTTGAGTTTTGCTCCAGGAAACGCTGAAAAAAAAAGAAAAAGACCAGGCACAGGTTTTGTTGCAAAGCTCCACACCGGTTCCTTCTGAATCACTGTAGGTTACCACCAAAGCATTGCCTCCTTGCTGAGACTGAGGTGTTCCTACTCAGGCTCAGTGTTGTGTCACTGCCTTCTGATGGAGCTGCAGGACATGGTTCCCCTGCACCTGAGCCAGAGCAGCGAGTCCTGCTTTCATTAAGCTGCATAAAAGCACTTGATTCTCTTTTTGTTGTTTTTTTTTTCTTTTTGAGGACTGTTTTGTAGCCCACACAGCATCTGCTTGGTAGTGAGATGAAGTCTTAGTGACACCCTTGGTTGCTGGGACAGCTTGGTTGGTGTTGTGAATGAAACGCCACGAGAAATCCTCACCTCCTCCCCTGCAGGCACTCCAGATCCTCACACCAAGGGAGGCAGAGGGGGCGTGGGGTGCTCTCACCCCGTGCTGGGGTTAGGAGATGACAGTGGGAGCGTTCCCCCCGTGGAGGCTCCTTTTTTCCTTGGATTACGTTGCTCGGGAGTGAACAAAACTCCCGTCGGGGGAGGTGAGTGGGAAAAGCTGCCCCTCGAGTTTCTGCCTTGCTGCCGTGCCAGCCAGTGCTAGGTTTGAAGGAAGAAGCACTGACGTGTTAAATATTCGGTCTGACAGCCCCATGCCTACAGTGCAGCTTCCTGGGGTTCCTCCTGCGATTATATCAGAGTTCAACTTTTAACAGCAGCAACAAAAAAAGGAGGGAAGGGAAAACAGAGAGGGAGAGACAGGAGTTGATTTCAGCTTCCAGGACTCGGAAGAGAATCCCAGAGCATGTAGGGCACGTTTCATCTGCATTACAGCTGGCCTCTTTTCTCCTATTTATAGGTCAAGAAAATACGTTTTTGAATCCAGGAGCTGAGGCAGTTGCCAAGGGAAACTCAGTATTCCAGGGAGAAAACTGTTATTACATTTGCAAAACTTGGAGTTTCTGTAAGAACGAAATGTAAACCAAATGTGACACAAGGAGGAGGAAAGAGTGGGTGGGAAAATGTGAGGATGAAGTAGAAAAGCCAAACCAGGGTGTAGCGTGGAGTCCTGAGGTCAGCTCTGCTCCTTTCCACTCAGGATTCTCAACTCTGTGAATGTGATTTGAGCTCCCAGGGCAGGGCCTGGGTGTTGCTCCAGTTTTGTGTGGCACAAACGATCCTGGCCCCGCTGCAACTCACGGTTATCATCGTTAATAACGATAAAACACCGCTGGGTGTCACAGACTGAGAAAAGGGGCTATTCCAGGTCAAAGTTCCCCAGCCGGGCTGAGTTTCTAAATATACCGAGCACATTTACACGGTTTTGCAGGCAGACATGAGCTCATGCTGCTCGTGTTCCAGAGCCTGCCCCAAAGCACGGATTAAGCGGCTCCATTCAGAGGTGCTGAGCTCACCCCAGTGTTCCCCCTGTGCAGTTCTGGTCCTGCAGGCCAGCTCAGGAAATGCTCTCACTGCTAATTTTAGCATTATGGTTGGGGTTTGTGGTGGTTGTTGGCTTTTGTTGGTTTTTTTTCTTTTTCACTTTCCAAGCAGAAGAAAATGGATGTTTTACAAAGAGCTGGAAGGTTTACATGATGAGAAACAGGTAGTCCTGGTGCATCCATCCGAGTCCACCCACACACAGGCACGGAGCTGCTCTGGACACAGAGCTGAGAGGCAGCAAATGGAAAACACACGTAAAGCTGCACCAGTTTGCTCTTCTTTTAAGGTAAATGCCAAACCCAACCCTGTCCAGGGTGAAGGGGGGAGGTGATGCCTCACAGAGTGGCCACCCAGGAGCTGTGGCAGCTGCCAGGGGATAAACCTGCCCTGCCAAAACAAACCTTTGTGCAGCCCCTCACCTGGGGCTGGTTCGGGTGTGACTGGGAGGGATGGACACATGGGCAGAGCAGGGGCTGAGACTCCGGGGGTTCTGTGCTCAAATCACACCCAGGGATTCTGTGACACACCCAGGGGTTCTGTGCTCACACCCAGGGGTTCTGTGACACATCCAAGGGTTCTGTGACATCTCCAGGGGTTTTGTGACACATCCAGGGGTTCTGTGACATATCCAGGGGTTTTGTGACACATCCAGGGGTTCTGTGACATATCCAGGGGTTCTGTAACATACCCAAGGGTTCTGTGACACCTCCAGGGGTTCTGTGACACATTCAGGGGTTCTGTGCTCACACCCAGGGGTTCTGTGACACCTCCAGGGGTTCTGTGACACATTCAGGGGTTCTGTGATACATCCAGGGGTTCTGTGCTCACACCCAGGGGTTCTGTGGCTCAGACCCAGGGCCTGGAGCTGGGACAGTCTCTCCCCAAAGGCAACACGCTGAGAGCATGACAGAATTTTCCATTCTGTCACGTCCCCCACCATTGATTTTTCACTGGCCACAAAACGCTCTGCTTTGGGGCTGTTTTTAGCTGCAGATTGATTGGCTTTGAGCAGGGTTTGGTGCCAGCCCGCTGCTCCACCTCAGCAGTGCTCACGGGTTTGGGTGACACAACATTAAATCACAGGACCTGACATGAAGAGCCTGAGAGATACTGGTGGGGGTTTTTTCCCCATTTCACTGTGCACTCCAATAAATGCCTCTCTCTCTGTTGGAATTGATGGGTTTTAGGGATTTGTGTCGATTCTGACAACATTCCCCCTCCCCACAACAGAGGTGAAGTGTCTTACAGTGTCAAAACACCCTGTTGTGATGTTCTCGGAGGAGTTTGAGGGGCTCATTTCAGAGGGTTGTTTCAGAACGAAATTTGTTTTCTCAACAGCTCAATAATTTGAAAAATTTGACAGGCTGAAGTTTGTCGTGGTGGATCTTGAAAAGTGTTTCGTTCCTTTTATGTAATGCACAAAAATGTGAAACTTTTAATGGCTGCCATTTCTAAAGAAATGGAAAATCAGCCTCCCCCTCCTCCTGATCTGGAGGTAACTGCATCAAAAACATTTATTGTTTAAAACTTGTTATCTGTCCTCCACTGCTAATGATGTTTTCCTCCCCATGTCTCACAGCACAGACTACACCATTTATGGGAACAAATTAATCTCTGGAGCTTCCAAGATAACCAAAAAAAAAGCCCTGTTTGACAGCTGGGAACCAAAGAGATTAAGGAAGCGATTTTGCCACCTAAAACCAGGTAAGTGTGTGATGTTGTTTATGAGAATGCCAAGGTCAGAAAGATTGCATCTTGAGGGATCAGAATAGCTCTGTAATCTACCTGCGACTTGCACAAAAATCTATAATAAGGCTGAAAGCAGATCTTTCAGGAGCTCCTTGGAGGTGAAATAGTGTCTGCTCGTGTCTGCCCTGAGCATCCCCCCTGCTTGTACCAGGTCGCCAGAGCCCAGCCCTGACTGTGCAGGTGCCCAGGACAAAGTCTAGTGGGACATTACACTTTTATGGAAGGAGCATTAGCAGCTTTCTGGAGCAGGAGACTGTAAAACAATAGATTAAAAAAAAAAAAAAAAAAATCCCATAAAGTTTCAGTATTTTTGATACAGCAGCGAATTTAAAAAGCCATTGACTGGTTGTAAGCGCGAAGAAATTAATGTATGGTTTTAAGTAAGAAATACAGGGTGGGTGATACTGCCCCATAAACATTTCTGCTGGGCACAGAGAGACGATTAATTTTCATGCTTCTTCACCCCACAGGACAGCACAGTAATCGTTCAAGTCACGTATGATGAAATCTAATGTTGGGGGATAATTCCTGCCCATCGATCGGGCCCGGGCCCATCTGGGGTGATTTATGGCAGCAACTGGGACAGGAACTCACTGCACTGTTGCGAGGGCCAGTTAAGTTTATGTGCTGTGGTGATGCTCAGAGTTAATAGATTTTAAATGATGGGGCTCCTGCTGAGGCGGGTTTGCCCTGAGGGTGTGGGCAGGGGAGGTGGGTGGTGGAGCAGCAGCTCCGCTTGGGTCACTGGGGTATGAGGAGCTGTCAGCAAGAAAGCAGGGTCATCAAAGCAACTCCTGATCGCAGATCAAATGAATGAGTAGGTAAATGAAATTAAAAACGGCTGCAGCTCCGGGGGTATAAATCAGAACGGCTTCGGGATCAGAGCTGCGCAGCTCCAAATCGACGGGCACTGATCTGTGCTGGGTCACCAGTCTGAAGACAGAGAGGTTGATGGTGCTTGTCTCTAACGCAGGGATGAAATCCAGGAGCAGTGAGTGCCTGCTGCCCAGAGCAGTGTTCGGAGGAGCCACGCTGCTGAGAGCCGGCACAGAAATTACAGCCACTGCTCCCCCGGCTCTGGGCCCCTGTGGGGACAGTCCCAGAGCTTTTTTCTTAATTCTCCAACTCTTGCCCCGTTTTCTTCTCCACCCTCAAAGGTTCTGCTGGTTCCACCTCGAGCTCTTGCTGCTCTGCCACTGCTGGGCCTGGGAACTGCTGTGTCCCTGCCTGCCTTTTGTCCTCTGAAGGTGCCAAGGAGTTAACCTTTGCAGGGAAAATAGATTATTGCTTCCCGTTTGCTCTGGCAGTGAAGCAGCGCAGCATTTACAGCTCCTGGCTGTCCTGAGAGCTCTGAGCTACGGCTGCTGCTCAGGGATCTCGGGTACCACTCATCCATCACCTGGAGGAGCAGCCCAGAGACAGCCCAATCTGGAGAAAGCGAGTTTATGTCATCTCTTGTGACATCCATAGATTAGACACCTGCCAGGAAGACACAATAAGGTGCTTCACCAGGAGTTATTTTCTGAACCCATCAGGGATGGCTGATGAGAGGAACAGGTTCCAGCAGCCACATCCTCGCTGAGGGAGGAGCAACACTGAGCCTTCACTGTGTGCCAGGCTGGGGGGAACACGCAGAAACACAGGCTCACAGCGTATTTGGGGTTTGGAAGGGACCTCTGGAGCTCTTCCAGCCAAACTCCATGTCCATGCACAGGAAGGAAATGGAAATGGATGGGAAAAAAAACCCCTACAACTTCTCCTTCCACAGGCACTGTGTAAAATATCCTGGGATGTCCCAGCACAGGGGACACCCCCTTTGATTATCCTGGGCCTGGTCATCTCCTAAGCCTGAGTTTTGCAGTAACTCTGGGAAAAGCCAGTCTTTCATCTCTCAGATGGAGGGGGGGAGGGATGTACAAAAAAAAAATAATCCACCTATTAAAATGAACAAAGGCTGTTTGTGTGAAGAAACGAAATCCGTTTTCACCATTATTTTGTGGGCAAACCAGACATGACAAAGGGATCCGTGCAGCTCGGTCCCATTCAAGTGGCATTGATTAGTTTGCTGCCGTGTGGATTGCAGGGAATTTCAAGGGCTGTGTTTGCTTCCTTGTGCTTTAATGGCAATTTTGGGCAGCCTTGCCCTTGTGCTGCCGTTTTATGTCTGAGGTATTTGCTGGCACCACCACCATGACAGACGCCCAGAGGCATTGTTTAATCCTCTGAGGACACAGGGTGGCATTAAACAGCAGCAGAGATCACCAGGAGAGCGAAATTTGGTTGGAATTTGCGAAGGGAGTTGCAGAGGGCGAGAAAGTCTTTGCAGGGAGATGTGGCTGGACCAGCTGAGACTGTGAATCCAAGAATCGGCTCCAGGAGCTGCCCGGGGAAGGGTGATGTGCTCTGTGCACGCAGGGAAGGGGGATGAGCTGTGTGTGACACGGGAAAACGCGATGAGCTCTGCCAGGGAGAGGCGGAGCAGGCGGGGAGCGAGGGAGGAATTAATGGGAGGGAAGCTGTGAGGGTTTCCCCAGGTCGGGAGATGGGTTCCCAAGGAAACTCCAGCACGTGAGGGTGTGACACATCTCCTGGGATGTGCGTGGCATGCACAGCCTGGCGTCTTCACTGCCAGCCTGGGACACGTGGGCAGCAACTCCCAGGAGCCGAGACCAGCGGGCACTTCCCAAAGCTGCTCTTCTGGCAAGCTCCATTCCATGACCCCTCCTCGGATCAGGGAGGCAGAACCCTCCCTCTCCAGCGCCAGAAGGATTCACAAAGCACAGTCTTGCCAAAGGGAGAGAGGAGGGAGGCTGGGAATTATTTTCAGCCTGAGTTTTAGCAAGTGCAGGGAGAGGCTTCCCCCGCTCCCCTCCCGTGGAGCTGCACACACGGCTCCCGGCTCTGCTGGGGAGCACACGGAGCCAAAACCAACTTCAGGCACCTTGTGAGACCCTCCCATCAAACCTTAGGAGGGAAATAACTGTGTTCTGGCGCTCGGAGGGGTCAGGCTGCCCTCGGATGGCACCGCTCACACTCCAGCCCTCAAACAGACTGAGCGTTTGGAGGAGCAGCACAGTTTATCACTGAACGAGGGGATGGGAGGAACATTCGCGTTTAACCTCCCCGCCAACAGACATTTTAAAATACTCCTGGCAAGCTGTGCCTTCCTGACAGCAAGATGCTCCCAGAAGCTGGTGGGATGCTGCTCCTCCCGGGATTTGTAAGTCAGAGCAAAGCTCAGGCCAGGCTGGGGTGCCTTGGTAGATCCTGACAGGTGATGCTCCAGGTAACGTGTCCCACAGTGGGATTTTGCTTTGAGGTGTTTTTTTCCTACAGAGGAACGAGGAGCTGGAGCTGGGATTTAATCTGGAGGAACACGTGGCTCTGCAGAGCTCAGCAGGTGGGACATCAGCTCTTGCTCTCCCTGTGGCAGGCTGGGTTTTATCCTCTTTCCCTGCAGAAGAGAGGCTGGTTCCCCCCTCTCCTGCCAGCCCATCCTTCTCAGTAAAGCACTGGCACCCACGACCCCTCAGATAGAAGAGGAGAATGCTAATTGCTGGAAACACTCCACAGAAAATGGACCTTAAGTGGTCTGGTGCTGCACAGCCATGGAAATTACAGCGTGGGCATCATCCGAATCCATCACAGCTAATGAGATTAGGGCAGATGCCACAGGAATTCCTAATGATCCACTCTGTGCCCCCAAATCTCTGCCAGTGCATCCGAGTCACGCTTTGCTCCCCTCCTGCCCTCTGCTTGCACACTTTGAAGGGCACGGACAAGGGGGGACCCCGGGAGCCTTTCATGGCGCTCTGTGCCTCTCTTGTACAGCCCTTGTCCCTCATTGTGTGCAAGCACAACGGCAACGACTTCATGGCAACCCCCTCCAATGAATAAATCATCCCAATTCGGAGGCAAAGGGAGCACAACCATCCGCTGTGTCATTTCCATGAATCAGGGCGGTGAAGGGCCCCGCTTGTTGAGACACTGCTTATGCAAAAGCGCTACAGCACTAATGAATGTAAGCAAAGCCCTCGGGTGCCAGGGCAAGGCAGGGCTGTGCCAGAGCTCCCAGGAAGCTGCTTTGTTCCCGGGATCGGTGGTGGGCCGAGGCGGGGAGGCTCTCGGGAGCCCAGGGCTGTGCTGCTCAGCCAGGGCAGACCCGAGGTTAGGGTCCTCCTCCTTCGGGAACGCGCTTCCCCCCCGAACAGTTCTGATTTCTAAGCAGTAAGACCTCTCTCTTTTGGCTTCCTGGCAGCTGTGATGGGGGAAAGGGGGTTACCCTGACCCAGGATGATCCAGCTCCTCTGGGAGGAGACAGCAGCGCGTTGGGAGGTGCTGGAAAGGACCTACAGTACTTTGGATTTCCTTTCTTCTCCTCCAAAGCCTGGTCTAATGTAAGAGCCGCCTTTGCTGAGAAGGTGCCTGTGCCTTCAGGAGGGTGTCCCTGTCCCTGTGTTTGTGCTGACAGGCCATCCATCCCTTGGTGTCATTGTTCCCACGCTCCAGAAGCCTGTAAGAGCCACCCCGAGCCAAGCAAGGCTCAGTGCTGTGGTGGGAGATGATTTAGGGGTAAAGTGTAAGAAAAAAGCTCTGCCACGAGCAGCCAGAAGGGCAAAACAGCTGGGAGAGGGGCAGGAGAGCAGGGAGAGGAGGAATGGCTTCCTCAAGGTCACACCAGTGGCAGCCCAGAGCTGGGAACGGGCTGGCTGACTCACGGGGAGTGCAGAGCCTTGTCCTGCTGAGCCAGAAGTCTCTGATATCCCTGACTAACACACCACGTGCAGGAATTATTTGATGCTCTGGAGTTCTCTGGCACCAAGTACCAACCAGAAAAAAGGCCTGGAAAAAAAAAATGAAAAAAAAGAAGAAAGAATTTAACTCAATATATGTTTTCCAGTCCCAATAGGTGCCAAGCACAAACAATTTTCCTTTGCAGTTGCTCCCTTTGTTAGATGATGTCATGGACTATTTATCTCCGAGAGCATTAAATGATACAAAGGACTTGAAGCCTGTTTTTCCCAATAACTCATCAAGTCTAGCTGGTGCAAGGAGAAAGGACCATAAATTCCCAAGGCTTGAAAGCCACGGTTCTGCTCTCATGCAGGGATTGCAGCTCTCCCACCCTTCCCAAATCCTGCAGTCGAGCAGTTTGTACTCACTGCCTGAAACCTGGGGGGGTTTGACCCACTGAGGTGTGTGTTGGTACCCCCCAAACACAGTCCTGGGCTTTACTGGGTTTATGCAATCCCCCTTTAGGGCCCCAAAACAAAGGCCAAACACTCCCTGGGCACCCTGAGAAAGGGCTTTGGAAGGCAGAGCAGCTGAGTCACTCACCATCTCCCAATTAGCACTTTCATTTTGAACAGTAATTAGGGCGCTGGCGTTTGGAGAGTTCAGTTCTCCTCGACCCACTTACATTGTTCGGAGGAGGCCTGAAGAGACCCTGAAGTTTGCAAATAAATCAGCGGAAGAAATGAAAAGCCACTGGAGCCGGACGACGGCGAGCTGGGAAATGCTCCCCCAAACCAGCCCTGCTTCCTGGAGCCGGGGAGAAGAGATTTTTCAGTTCCAACAGGATGACACGGAAGACACAGAGGCACAAGGAGGGGTTTCGTGTGCAGGGGCTGCAGATGGGAACCCCCAGCCCCAGTGTTGGTTCACAAATTGTTCTTCCAGCACTCTGATAGTTGCCTGTCAAGCTCTGAGGTCCTCTGAAAACAGCATCGTACATGAGCAAGAGCAAAAACGTTACTTCTTTGGAGGTGTAAGCACAAGAACTGCAGCCAAAGCCTGTAAAGAGGCTGGGATGTGAATTCATAATTAATCCACTCCTGTGAAATGAGATTCACCGGCTCTTGTTTACGTAAAGAAGTGGAATGAAATCTGGAAATAAAGGCAGATGGATATCAGCACATCCCAGCCATAACATAAACAGCAGTGCTACCAAGCAGCAGCTACAGGTGAGGCAACAAATCTATTTATCCTGAAGAATTAGAGGCACTGAAAACACCTGCTGCTTTCCGGGAGGATAAAAGCCAAGAGGAGGCAATTCCTCCCAAGCCCCAGAAAGTGAAATGATGAAGAAGCCAGCTGAAAAAAATCCAGCCCTTCCCTCATGGAAACTGCAGAGTGGATCAGCCAGGACATCCCTCAGCAGGAGCACCCAAGGCAGGGTCTGGAACGCAGAGGGCATTTGAAGTTTGGCAGGTTGAGTGGGAGCTTTAGGGGGCAAAGAGGACTCCACCAGGTCACACTCGTAGAGCCTTCCTGGCTGTGAATGAGGACTCTCCTCCTGCGAGGGGCTCCTTTCGTGCAGGAGGATCTCACTCCCTCTTTTTTTGGACCCTGGCACAGAAGAGGCAAGAGCTCAACTCCTGAGAACTCCCACTGGAGACCACTGCTGGAAAACACAGCAGACTGCAGGCCTGCAGGAGTGTCATTTATTTTCCTTTATGCAGAAAAGAACCAAACGGCTGTGGAGAGCTGGGTCCTATTACTCAGTTCTCTGCGTGGTGTTTGACTTGATTTAAGTGGCACAGACCTTAATTAGGACTCTAAACAGGCTCTCATCGGGCAGTTGGAGCTGCTGGGGAAGAAACATTTGTCTGATCAAAGCAAACAGAATTTCATTGCTCCCCTCTTGGGACACAGGGAGGGAACCTGGAATGAGGCAGGGAAGACTCTGAGTCCAGCAGGACACAGCTGGGCTATTCCTCTGGTAGCCTCTTCATCTCCTGAAACATCTGCCCAGCCAGCAGAGAGCCTTGGAAGCCACAGGTGCAAATGATAAACTGCAAGTGAGGGCTGGGGGGAGAAAGAAAACTCCTCGTGTGCGCCAGAGCAAATCCATCAGCTTGGAAGGGTTAATCCAGGAGCTGTAAAATAACTCAGAATAAACCCTGAGGAACAACAGCTACCCCGAGTCAGGGTCATTTACAGAGGCAAAACTTTGAAACGTTCAAAGCTGCTGCTTGAAGAGGCCCTTTTGGAGCCTCTGGAGCACTGACCGTGCACGGGAGCACATCCCAGAGGACCTGCAGGGAGCAATCCCTGGGGAGCAGGCAGAGGGAAAACACAGTCCTGCTGCAGCGCTGAGGGGAACTGCAATCCTGGGCAAAACGCAGGGAATGCAAGGCTTGGGATGCTGAGTCCAAGCCCGTGGAATGGAGGTGGGAATTGCCAGCCCAGCTGATTGCAGGGGGGGAGAAATTACTTCCCAGCCCGGTGAGCACCCTCCAAAAAGAGGTGTTTTCTACTCCTCGTGGAATTTTGGTCCCTGTAGAACCACTGTTCAACACGGGACTGCTCGTGGGTGAAGGGATGATCCCAGAGCTGGACAGGATCTGAGCATCTGGCTCTGGAGCTGCTGCCTCTGCTGAAACTTCGGGGGCGTCAAAGCATGGAAGAGCCTTTGAGGCACAAGGTGTCTGATGGGACAGGGAAAACACGTTTTTGGCTGTCAGCTGGTGGTGTGAGCAACAAACAGGACGAACTGGAAGACTTGGCCACCTCCCAGAGCCTTGGTATCACAGCTATCAGTCAGACTTGGGCCTTATTCTCTTCCTAAAAGTTCTGTATGAACTTGCTCTGGGAAGGGAAGAGCGAGCAGAGCAGCATATCTGATTGACTGTCTCCAGGAGCCCAGATAACAATGCAAACAGGCCTGTTTGTTTTCCAAGTGCCTGTACACACAATATTAAAATCAAATATTGGCTCTGCAGCAGGGACTCATAATGGGATAGGGTTGTGTTTTTTTTTTTTTTTGTTGTTGAATAGCTGGGTTGGTGTGGGGATCCGTATCAGGCTCCACACAAACCAACCTAAAGCAAATATTTGCCCATCTGGGGTAGGTTGGCCCTGGCTGGGTGCCAGGTGCCCACCAGAGCTGCTCCATCCCTGCCCTCCTGAGCAGGCCAGGGGAGAGAAAAGGTGATGAGAGGTCGAGAGAAGGGCAGGGGGAAATCCCTCACCAGCTGCTGTCCTGGGCAGAACAGGGGGAAATCAGTCTCATTCATCACCAGTCCAATCAGAGGAACAAAACCTCATCTCCAAACCCCTTTTCTCTCACCCTTCCCTTCTCCCCAGGCTCAGCTTTACTCTCATTTTTCCTCTCCTGCCTCTCCCCCAGCAGCAAAGGGGGAAGGGGTTGGGGTCAGTTCTTCACACCTCGCTAAAATACACTTGGCTGGTCTTTAGGAATCGCTGTATTTGTTTCCTCTAAAGGAAAAAAACAAACACTTAGGGGGATCCAAGGTCTGCAAAGAAATGGGCTGGAATTTAACTGCAAGATGCTGGAAAGGGAGTCTGTTGCTGCCCTGAAACTGAGCTCTTGCTTCTCCCTTCCTCGAGATTATTCATTAGACTTTCTCCTCCCACTCTGCATCTCTTTCTACACACGGCTATATAAATACAGTTCCTATTTTAACTGCCTTTTAAATACAAATGTTGCCAATTAGCCAATGTTTTGCACGATGCCTGGAAAACACGAAGTCAAAATATTCCTCCAGATCCACATATGGCCAGATCCTTGCCTGGTGTCAGTGCCTGCAGCTCTGCTGATTTTTTTTTTTTGGAGCTGGGCCACTTTCTGCCTGGTAAGGGTATGGCTGAGTGGAATTCAGCTGCAAAGCTGGCTCTGGCTTTTCGCAGGTACTTTGGTATGACAAATGCCCTCAAAAATCTGGAGTTGGGGGGTAGGGGGTTAGATTTTGGGCCTCCTGTTCTGGTAAACAATCGAGTGCTGGAGCGTTTTCCTGTTACCTCAAACCCCACGGAGCGGAGAGTGCGAAGCCTGTTCTCTCTCCTCCCGTTTATATTGGGGCCGATAATGCTAATTTTCGAATTTAATTTAACATATGTCTGAAAGTTGCCTGGTTGCCCCAGCCAAAAACTGCAGTTGGCAGCTCCAGTTGCTGGCAGGGCTGAATTCAGGGTGGACTGTGCAGAGCACAGAATAAAGCACTGGTGAGGCTGGAACACGAGTTGTTCCCAGACATGTGCCCAAATATTTGTTGTTTAATTACAGCCCAGGTCAGGAAAGAGAGGAAGGAGCAAATTCTGCTCCGTATTTACTGGGAAATGAGAAATCACCCGCAAGTCTGTGCCATCACTGAATAAAAATAGGAGTTTAAATCTGTGGAAGTGAAGATTTAAATCCATCAAACTTTAAACCCCCATGTCAATGAAAATACTTTGCTTCTTTCCCTAAAAATAATACTCTCAAGGCAGCATCACTCACACAGAGCATGTTGCTGGACCATCAAGTGGAAGTTTTCCTGCCTGGCTCAGGTTTGTCAGCTGGGGTAATAAATGGAGTTGAGAAAAAGGCATTTTCAAACCAGGAGAGGAGGGAAAACGGGACATAAACCCACCAACAGAAGGACAAACAGCAACAGTGCCAAGGAAGCATGAGCAGCCACATCCAAAAAAAAAAAAACAAAACCAAAAAAAGCCATTTATAGTAAGATTGCTGGAGGTGAATCTCTAGAGATTTCTAGATATTAAGGGAGAGGAAAGCAGAGGAGAAGCACCACACCGAGCCAGGGCTCTCCTCAGCTGGGCGAGCCCTCTCACGGAGCCTCTTCAAAGGCCCCGATTTTGGCTGCAGATGTGAGGAGCTTGTTGTGGAACAGCCCTGGGGGGGGGGTCTCTGGGCTTTGAAGCCGAGTGGCAAAAGAAATGGGATGTGACAGCCCCGTCTTCTGCAACCTCATCTGCATCTGGGGGGGCCTTTGGTAATTAGCCTCTGACTGGGGGCTGCTGGCAGATAAAGAAATCCAGAAATGCAGCCTGCCCAGGGCCATCTCCTAGCCTGGCTCTTCCACCTGTGGGTTCTGGAAATATCTTCAGCCTCTTCCCTTGGCAGTTTTGTGTCTCACTCGTGTTTTCCCCCAGCCACTGAACTCAGGGGGGGTTGGGGGTTCTGCAGGTGGATCTTGCCCTCCCTTTAAGAGGTGCCTCAAATACGTGAGGGGTTTGCAGGTTTTTAAATGAAGGTGCCCTTTGCTGGTCAAAAATGACTCGCTTTCTCTAGGGTTAACCATGAAATACGTCGATTTTTTTTAGTCTTTGCGTGGAGTCGTAATTTGGAAGCTGCTTGGAGAGAAAGGCAGAGGGGGAAAAAGGGTCATGTTTGGAGCAGTAAATCAGGGAACCCACGTCAACCCCTGGGTGCTGAGGATGGAGGCAGAGCTGCTCTGCGGGCGTGAATGGCCTGTTTGTGAGTGGGAAATAAAACCCCGTTTCAAAAGGAGCCCAATTGCCGTGAAGGAGGAATGCGGGAGGCACAGAGGGCTCGGCTCTCTGCGAGGTTCCCGGTCCTGGCTGTGTTTGGAGAGCACAGAAAAGGGGCTGCACACAATGTGTGGTTTATTGGGGAGGTTTTCACTGACGGGGCGAGCTGGGGCTCGGGGGGAGTGATGTTGGGATGAGGGGTGGTGGCAGCTCTGAGGGGCAGAAAACACGTGGAAAAGGGAAAGAAAGTGGACAACCAGCTCTCTCCCTTCACCCCCTCTCTGAAGGAGGCACACGGCACAGCAAACCATCCTGGCTTTGCCCAGAATTGCAGAGTTTGGGCCTGTAAAATTCAAATCTCGGATTTCTAAGCCTGATGACAGCCTGTTTGTGACCCAGGTAGGGCAGACGCCGGTGTTATTTTGACCCTGCACAACTATTTTTTGTGGTCATGGGCACGACAGACCCCCTCTCTGGAGCTCTGCATGTGCATATTTACCATCAGGAATTATTTATGTGTCTCCAGGAGCTGTACCTGGCACTTCAGACACTCAAACCAAGCTGTTCCCTCCCGGGAATCGCCTCCCATCCAGGTGCTTCCTAAGGATCTTTAAGCAAGTCACTTGGAACCCCAGCTTTTGAACGACAAAGGTGCTGATCCAAGAGAAATCGTCGCTTTTCCCACAGAAACTGGGGGGGGGATGGCTGCCAGAGCAGGTTTGGGGGTGAAGTTTTTTATTTTAGGAAAACTTTTTTTTTCGCTCTCTACCTTTTTTTTTTTTTTTTTTCCCCTGGATTAACTGGTTTATTTCTATTACCAAATATCTGGAAAGCCAAGAGCGGGGCTGGGGCCCTGCAGAGGCGGCGGCAGCACCAGGCAGGACAGAATTCATCCTGCGTTTCACTTGCTGCCCCGAGTCACCCGCGTGGTGGCCCTGCCCGGGTCCAACTGTGTCACTCCTTGGCTGAAAGGAGGACGGGGCAGATCTGCAGATGGAGTGGTGGGAGGACGCTCGTGTCAGGGACTCGGAGCCACCAGATTCCCAGGGGGAATGCTGCTGCACGTGCGGGATGAATTATGCAAGGCGGCAGCCTGGCAGCTCGCGGGCACTGCTGCCAGCTCTGCCTGCTTAACCCCGTTTTTGTTCCCTTCGAGGCTGCAGAGAGGTGGATACAGCCCGGGAAGGTCCTGCTGGCTGGGAAAGCTTCAGCACAGGGTGGAGGGCGGGGGAGAAGAGGAGAAATGGCCACTGGTGGATTTTTCAGGGGGTGTTTCAGCAGCACAGGGGGAGCTCAAGGAGATTTTACAGCCCCAGCACGGGAAGAAAAGGAATTTCCACAGCCTTTAGCACCGTGCTGGCCATTGCTGCCTTGAGACAGGAGGGACAGGCAGGGGAGGGCAGGCAGAACGTGGGATTAGACGGCTGTGCTGGGCACTCCTGGCCCTGCTCACATCCCCCCTGACGTCAGTGCATCCACCCCTGGGTGACAGAGAGGCAGAAAACACCCCCTGGCTCCAATAAATCAGCCCAGGCTCATTAGCTCCCATCAACGTGCTCTAACGTGTCCAGGGAGGGTTTGGCTCCGGGAGAAGGCACCAGTCAAAGGCACAGGGCAGGAGCTGGCAGAGGATTTTCGGGAGAAAACAACTCCAGGCTCCATTCCCACAGAGCCCAGCCTGTCACACGCACTGGCCTGGTTTTGCTGGCAGCTCCTGATTGATGCTGGGATGACTGTGGCCATAAATGAGAACTATTTAATAATTTTACAAGGAGAAAATGGTGTCAAAACAGAGGTTGTCTGCTTGTAATGGAATGCTCAACCTGCCTCCCTCAAGCAGTCAGGTTTCTGTAAACACCCTTCCATGTGTTGGTGCCTTCCTGCCTTTCCAGGGCTTGAAGGGAACCCAGTGCTGTGAGAGCTGACAGTGCTGGGCCCTAAGGAAACGCCGCTGGAGGCAGGCATGGATGGTCCTTTCTTTTCAGCTGATGGATGCTGAAATGTGCCTGATCCTCAAAGCCTGAGGAAAAGGAAAACCATCTTTCTGGGGCATCAGCCAAACCTGGTGGCTGCTTAAAAATCATGCCTTGAAATCCTCTTTCCCGTCTTTTCCGTGCCTGGGCTGAGCTCGGGGGTGCTCAGCAGGCGGGAGGGAAGCACAGCATCTCCTGGGCTGTGGTCCAGCACGCTGCCCTTGTTTCCCCCCCGCTCCAAGCAGCTCATCCCGGGGATCCAGCTGGCAGTGCCCGGCTGCAGAGGAGGGTTTCACTTCGTGCCCCTGCCACAAAGCACAGGAGGCTGCAGCGAAAGGTCAGGCTGTCAAAGGCTCCGGCACGAGGAGGTGGGAGCTGTTTCCAGTCAGGTGAGGAGATTCCAGCCCGTCTCCTGCCTCCCTGTTTCTATAGCAATGCTGGGCTCCACGGGGACCCAGACAGCAAGTGGAATAACCCCCCACAAAGATGAGAATCGCTGCTCCAGACTGGCCTGGGGGGCGGGCAGGGTTTAGGAAGATGCTGCTCCGTGTGAAGTGCAGGGAGCTGTTGGGAGGGAAGGAGAATTCTTCACCCGCCAATCCCAGGGAAAATGCTGGAGTGGGGATGGGAGGAGGCAGGAAGGGCCCCAAAATGGAAATAATAGTTTTAACTAGAAACACCACAAGCCTCCTAGTGGGTCTTCCACAGGATATTGATGAATTTGATGCTAAGGATTTCTTCCTCTGAGTGATAAGGTGTTCCAAATGGAAAAGCAGCTACAATAACCCCAGGAAACCTCTTTTGTTTTGCTTCCCTGGTCTCCTCTCCCTCTTTCTGTTTGTTTTCTGGTGTGACTCAGCAAGTGCATGATGTGTTAGCACCCAAGCCTGGTTTGGGAGACTTGAAAAGAAATCAGGGAAGTGACATTTCCTTGGATACCTGCAGGGCAAGGAGTCTGCTGTGCTGCCCCAGCAAGCCCAGCCTGGGCTGGGAGCTGGGATTGTCCACAGCCAGGGCCAGGCTCTGCTCCTGAAGGAACACAGCATGGAATTAGGAAAATCAAGCAAGACTGGGTGGAAAGAAGCGCTGTTACCTCTGCTTTCCCAGCTGAGGGGATGAGCTGGACAGGGATTAAAGGCTGCTGCAGGAATGCCGCCACCCCCCCCCCCGAGGGCACAGACCCCAGGGCTCCCAGAAATGGGGGAACAGGCCCCCCACACCCAAGGAAAACCAAGGAGGAACTTCTCTCTGGCTTGGCTGAACATTCACCACCAGACTGATCCAGACTGGTGTCCTCCCAGCCCCGTGGCCACAAAAATCCTGGGTGCTGCTGTTGGTTCTGCTTTGGGCCAACAGTGTCCCAGCAGCTCCTGCTGCAGCTGCTCCCTGGGCTCAGACAGGCATGAAAAGAGTGGCCTCCATCCCTGGTTGCTTAATTAATGCCCCCTGTTAGAGCCCTGAGGCTTGAAATAAATATTTTTCCATGCCTGGCAGAGCTAAACATAGCATGGTGCTCCATTCCCAGCTGACTGCCATTTGAATTTCCCCTTCAGCTCTGCTTTTGCCTTTCATTTGCCTGGAAACACCCAGCCCTTCAGGGTTTGGGAAGTTGGGAGAACCTTCCTCCCTCCTGGCTCCATTTCCCAGGGGATCTCAAGTGTCCTGCTGGGGGTCTTGGGGGTTGAAGTTTCTTTGGGTTTATTGTTATCATTGTCACCATTTATCAAGTGGGTTTTTTCTTCATCCATTTGGGAAGATAACTCAGCTCTCAATCTGAGCTGGCTCTTCCATCCTGGCCTGAATTCCCATTAATCCTTTCCCCAGGTCTTTTACCCTGAAACCTCAATTCCCTAACAATTTGTTCCCAAAGTTAATGGGAACAGATCAAGCTTTTTCCCTTCCTTTTCTCCTCTTTTTCTCCTCCTTTTCCTTTTCTCTACCTTTTCTCTTCCTTTTCTTTCCCCCCGCCCTTTTCTCATCCATTTTCTTTCCCGTCCTTTCCTCTCCTCTTCCTCTCCCCCCCTCTTTTCTTTCCTTTTCCTCCCACTGAGCACCGAGGGGTCTCCAGCTGCTCTTTTCCTGATGCATACACAAAGTGCAGGCATCATTAGGAGATAATTCAATTAGATAAGATCAGCTATGAGAGCTAATAAAGCGATGCAGAGAGGAGCCTGTGCCAGCCATCAGCAAAGCCAGATGAGGAGGGAGCTTCTGCCCTGTTAATTAGTTTAAGCAAATGTGCATCGGGGTGTCCCTGGTGTGAAATCAATACTGGGCAGCCCTTTGCTGGGCCAGGTGTCCCAGTGCCCAACCCTCACAGATGTGGCCGTGGCTGTCCAGGCTGTCCCTGAGCCCCTCCTGGGCTGCTCCTCCACCCCACCCCTTGGAAGCTCGTTTAATTTGTGGGGATGCTGGATCCCTGCAGGGGCTCGTCTCCAGCTCGAGGAGAGCGGTTAGATGGGAAGGCAGAAGACGAATTTCCATCTGCCACCAGTGGATGCAGTGAGAGGAGGCAGGAGTGAGTGCTGCCTCTTAAAAGGTTTGCAAAGCCAGGCCTGCTGGGGCTCGGCTTTACAAAGTCAAACCCGGGGCTGGGTCGGCTTCGAGGCACCAGGGAGCAGCTCAGGAGCGAGAGGATGTTAAAGCAGCATTTACACTTTTGACCTGCATTTACATTTTAAGATCTCTCACCCTCCTCCTGGTTCATCTGCCTGGGCGTCAGGAGCAGTGGCAGAAACAGGAGGCAGGAAAGAAACTCATCTGAAGGGGTGTTGGTTCTCCTGCACCACCGAGGCCACACTGAACCGTGTCTGGTTCTGGGCTCCTCAGTACAACAACATTTTAGGGATCTGGTGCTTTGGGTTCACCAGAGGTGGTGAAGGGACTGGGTGGAGCATCTTTGGTGTGGGGAGAGGCTGGGAAGGCTGAGGGTGTTTAGCCTGGGAAAGGGAAGGCTCAGGGGAATGCTGAGCGAGGGTTTATTGCTGTTCACAGCGTGGGTGTCTCTTCCAGCCTCAGCTCCAACGCCCACACCCCAATCTTTGCATGCACTTTGTCAGAGTATTTCAGGATTTTCAGCGCATTTTAAACCCTCACAGAGCTGGGGGTGGTGACACCTGTCCTGCAGCCCCTCCCTCTCTACCTGAGATGTCACCTGATGGCAGCAAATCCTGTGATTGAGCTCGACCTGGGCTGCTTTTCACCCGTGGGTCTCCGACAAGGTGATTTTCCTTGCCTGGTTTAAGATCCTCGCTCCTTGCCTGTTGAAGTCCCTCCTCAGCTCGTGTCTGTTTGCAGACAGGACCGGCTGTGACTCGAAGGTGTTTGAAGTCGCGTTTTAACCGGTATTGCCCAAGTCCAGCCTCCTTCCAGCGGCTCCCTCCAGTGGCTGGCTCCAGGAGCTGTTTTTCCTGCAAAAAACCTCGTTTTTCGGGAACCTCTGTTTGTAACAAGCGTGATAAACTCAAAACCCGAGCGCACAGCACCGACTGTGTCCCGGGCACGTCGCATTCCCAAGGTGCCAGTTAACAAGATCCCCCGAGGATCTGAGCTGAGGGAAGAAGCACTGAGCTAACTGAGCCTCTGGAAGGTTGAAATGTGACGGTGGAAGCGTTGCAAGGTGACAGAACTGGTCACCACATGTGAGTGCCTCCAGCCTCAGATGGAAATATTCACGGGCAGCCCGTTCCCCGGACAAGCCACCACCGCCAACCCACCTGACTGGCTGTGCCCTCTGAAATCCCCAGCTCTTCCCAGCCTGCAGTTTGGTACCACGGAGCTGATTCCTGGGCTGGAAATCGGGGGCTGTCGCTGCCACATTCCAGTGGGAAGAGGAATGTCCTCCTCACCTGGGCTGTTCTTCAGGCACAGGGACAGGCGGCGTTCACTCGCCGAGCGCAGGCACACGCAGGTCGAAATCAATCACGTCCAAAACACGTCACCTGCATTCAACAAGCTTTTCCAAAAGGGAATGAGAGGCACAGGCTGCAAGGATAAATCGCAGCAGAACGGGGCTTGCTCTGAAACAAACCTATCATTTGCTCTGAAAGGATAAATATGTTGCTCTCTTCGAGCATTCCCCCAATATTTAACAGGCGGCTTGGCCAGGAGATTGGGCTTGGCTTGGAAAGGCTCTGCCTCAAGCTCGGAGAAATGGGGTTGATGAACTGGGGGGACAGTGGGAGGTGGGATCAGAGCTCCCCTTTTCCAGACACACAGCTCCTTCCTAACCTCCTTCGAGAGGCCTGAATGGCAAGGGGGAAGGAAAGTGTCCTCTGGCCCTGCGTGGAAGTGGCTGCTCACGGACAGCCTCAGCCTGGTCCTGCAGAGCCCCAGCCCACGGCTCCAGGCAGGGTCTGCCCACGAGGGTGGGTTTTCAGGATCTCTGCAGGGTGATTCACCCCTGCCCATCAGCCACGCTCCCGGGGATTGAAGCAAAGGGGCTGAAAGCACATTCTTTGCCTGGCAAAGGCAAGGGATGCCAAGGCACGGCCACGGAACACTCCGGCAGACCCGGAGCAGGGAGTTCCTGCAGCTACTCATGTTTGTCAGAGTAAATCACCACAGCTCTGCTGACATTGCTGCAGTCCTCCCAGCCCACACCAGCTGAAAACTCTCTCCATTTTCATTAGATAAACACAGCTTTGTGGAATCTCTAGGGGGAAAAAAGCAGCTGAGACAGGGCTACAATTAAAAGGATTACTCTGAGGCAGAAGTTAAAAGTAAAGGGTGGGAACTGAGACAGGGACTGCAGGAACAGCAGCTCAGGAACTACCATGAAATAAGAGAACTGGGATTAGCTTCTCCCAAGACCAGCTTCTGGATTTGCAGTCACCGGTGTTTGGTTGGTGGATATTCAGGGGGTGCTTGTTGAGGGCAGGTGAGCTCGGAATGTTTGAAAGAGGGACATAAAGAAGGAAGGAGCAAAGATTTAAAAGAGCAAACACTTCTTCCAAGGGTTAAATTTCCAAAACAGCAACTCCCCATGGTTCAGGCACGTGAACCCAACTGGCAGGTAGAGATTTCACATGGATTCAGTCTGGCTCTGGGAAGAAACATTTCCCACCTCAGCATTCCTGGGAGCTGGGGAAGAGGCAAGGAGCTCCAGAGAGAGCACCTCTGGTGCTCCTCGTTTCACAGCTCTCTGAGGGAGTATTGCACCAGAAGAGGTTCTTCTGCCACACCAGAGCTCTGTTAGAACTTGCTCTTCTCTTTCCATCTCGTTCGGTCACAAGGAAAACTGGAATAAACAGCACATGCAACTGCGGGAGAAAGATGTTGTCTTATAACTCACGCTCCAGTTCTCACTGTTTCGTTTGAAAGGATATTTCTTTGGCCCTGCTGCTGCCAAGTTTCTGGTTTTAAACAGCTTTCCCAGTTCATAAATGAAAAATGAGTCCTGAGGGCTGAGTCAGCCTGGACCTCAGGGTGGCTGATCCCGGGATCAGCCCAGACTCAGAGTGCCTGCATGAAGCAGCTCCACACATTCCGTGTTTGCCACGTAGAGCAGCCTGAATTCAGGCTGCCCGAGATGCCACTCAGGCAGGTGACACTGGGCATCTCTCCGGAGGGGCACAGTGGCAGAGCACATCCCACCCTGAGGGTAGCCAGGAGGAGACACAGCCCTTTCCACCTGAAAGCAGCCCCTGCGAAGACACGCAGATTCCGCGGGAAGTTTCCCGGTTTGGGGTTTCCAGCCGGGAGCTGGGGCTCTGCTCCGCTCCGCTCGGCTTTGCACGAGTCGCTCTTGAGCCACATGATGCTTCTGGCAGTGAGGGGATGAGCTGGCACAGATGGTCCCTCCCAGCATAAAGAGGAGTTTTGTTGCGTGTCAGGGGGCTCCCGGGTTCCACTGGGCTGAGCCGCAGCAGCAGCAGCGGCAGCAAATGGCCAGGCAGCCCCAAAACGCATTCTTCCCAAAGCCCTGCTGCAAAGCTGGGCTCGGCAGAGGGGAGAGCAGGTGGGCCTGGCAGATGCTGGGTGGTTTAAAAAGCGCTTCTGTGCAGGGCACCACCCAGATCCCTCACGTGGGATGTCCCTGAGGACGTTCAGGTAACCCACCTTGTCTCTGGGTTTGCTGAAGGGGGGGCGTTACAAGGGGCGCTGCTCTCCCTCTTTGGAACAGGAGATCAGTGAAACACGGGACTCACACGTGCTGTCAAAAATTCTCCTTCCCAAAGGGAAGAACTAAAAGGGAAGGGGGGACATTTTACAAGATTCCAGTTAGTTCTGAAGACAGAAAGGTCAGCTCCTACCCCAGCCAGCAGGATGCCCATGTATGTTCTTTCAGATTTAAGGAGTTCATGCTCTGTTTGCAGCACAGAAAATGCCTTCCACTGACCCAGAACTGTACAGAAACTAATGACAGCTGCTCCAGGTAAACTCCAAAGAGGCTGGAGCTGAAACCTTGGCCATCCCAGCCCACAAACCATGAGCTCAAAGCCCCTTCCAGCAGCCCTTGGCCAGCAGTGCTGAATTCCTTCCCTTCCTCCCCAGAGCTGTCACTGATGGTAAAGGGACCAATGTGAGTGAGGAGCTGAGCAGCACAGGCAGCAGGGCACGAGGGCAAAGACTGGCATGTCCCTTCCAGGTTGTCGTGGGAGCAAAACCTGCAGCTCATGAGCAAGGAGACGTTGTGGTTGGGGATGTTCAACCCCCAGAGTTCACCCCAGATATTAAAAAGAGATGTGTTGGCTGCTTTAGGCCACGAAAGAGATATCAAGGAGATAGTCTGAAAATGGTGCATCATTTATCAAGGGGACAAAAGCACAGGTTACCTTGTCAGGGAGCTCTGCCCCGGGCCCAGGGAATAGGAACTGAATTAATATGCTGAACATGCATCAGTGAAGGCACCAACTCTGCAAACTCAGTGCACAAAAAAGAGCCCCAGCAAGTGTGGGAAGCTTAGCCATCCTTACACCTCTCCTGGCTGTGGGCTTCCCTCTCCATCTGTGGAGCAGGAAGGATTTGGATTGCATGTCCTGGTGATCATCCAGAAAGACATACATGTGGGGGTTTTAGCAGGAAGCAAAAGGATAAGGAAAACATCAGCGTTCTTTAGGGAAGCTAAAAGTGGGGTTTGGCAGGTGGGAGGGCTGGCAGAAGGAAGGAGTTGAGGTTTGCACAACTTGTGTGTCTGCTGGTGGTTCTGTTCCACGTCAGATGAGGTCTGACAGCTACTGGGGAAGGCAGGAGATGCTGAACACTGGGGAAGTCCTGCACCTTTTCTCTGCTCATTAAACTGTCACAGAGAGGGAGCAGAATTCACCTGGACACGGTTCCCATTGTTCTCCTGGCTGCTCAGCATCTTCAGAAAGGACACACAGCCAAATCCTGCACCCCCCCCAGAGACAAGAACCTTCAGCACTGCCACCCTGGGGGAAAATCCAGTGTGCTCCTTCCCTCAAAGGCCAGCTCCTTGTTTCCATCTCTGCCGACTTCCCCATCCCTCTTTTTCCAGCTCCCAGCCTGTGCCTGTCTCCTCCTCCAGCAGCACCTCCTGTGCCGGGTGTCTGTACCTCAATGGGTGCTCTTGCTGCAGAATTATTGCCCCTGATCAGCCCCTCAGACACCTCCCAGCCCTTCCTTTCAACAAAAGAGCAGCTGGGGCTCCTTCCCTCCCCAAATTCCAGGCAGCATTAACATACCCCTGACAGAACCAGCTGCTGCCTGCCTGGCACAGGGCGTCCTGTCATGTCATTCCCGTTGGCAGCACTGGTTAGTGGCACTTTGGGATGTTTTCCAGGCTCACCAGTCTCCAGCTAATCTCCTGCTGCCTGTCTGGACCCCACTGCACTCGCAGGGCACTTGACAACCAAGGCAGTGAGTTTAAATAAGCACCAACATTTTAAATGGGACCCCCACAGCCATCTTCAGCACTGTGGATCCCAAGAGCAGGAACCTCCACCTGCAACAGGTCCTTAGACATCCTGGAGCTGCTCAAAACAGCTATATGGTCTGCTGCATAGTTCAATAAATGCAGTTCATTTGTTTGATAAGGTTTAATAATGTATTTCATTGCCTGAGTCAGGTTATATCTCCAGATGAACACTGGTAACCCTTCCCATGTAGGACATGAGAGTTATCACCACCTGCAGCATCAAAGTGCTGCCATCAGTTCATGGCTTTTCTAAAGGTCTCAAGGAATGGTAAAAGTTGTCCCCTGGTGCCATTTCTGTGCTTCCCTGGGAGCAGAGACCTGTCAGTGATGGGGCCACTGAGAAGATGCAGACAGGCCTTGGCACAGGGATGATGTGCTGAGAGTGGGAGCCAGGAACTGTTTTCAGGTGAGGGTGGAAATAGCAGGGACTGTTTATCATCTTCTTAATTAGGGAGAGTGACTGTGAATGGTCTCCCTGAGACACGAGGCACCTGTGAGATGAGTAGGAGGGCCTGGAGTGGAGCTGGGGGTGAGGGAATCCAGGCAGGAGGAGGTGGGAAGTGTCTGAACGACATCCACTCGAGATCGGTCCAGCTTGTCTCGAGATTTAAAATATTTGCACATCCCAGGAGTCACAGGTGGCGGCATGGGCTCGTTCCTGCTCTGGCTGTGCCAAGGAAAACGTGTTGCTTCCATGAAGGAACAGAACAGAGCCTGTGCAATGGTGAGTGAACGGAGAGGGCGATGCCTTCATGTCACACCAATCAAAATGGGGGTGGCTTTGAGCTCCTCATTCCAGGGGGGGTTGGAGCACAGCCCTTCCAGCTCCAGGAGCCCAGGGCAGCATTCCCAGGTGCCAGCCAGGAGCTCTGCCCGGGGAAAGGGCAGGAGTGGAGGCTGTGCTGGGCAAGGAGGGAGCGGGAGGGAGGAGCTGTGTGGGCTGGGGACAGAGCACACCACAAACCAGGCTCTGGTGTCAGGGCAGGGCAGCAGCAACTGCGCTCAGGGTGTCAGTGCCAGCAGCAGCTGCTGCAGGATTTCTTCCTGAACCCTTTCTCTGTCACCAAAGGCGGTAACCCCAAACCTGTCAGTTAAAATCAAGTTGTCTCCTTGCTGTGACAGGACTCTGCTTCCCATGTTTTCCAACAGACCAGCATTCCAAGGCATAAATTACTGATTTTTTTTGAGCTGCATCCAGGTGGAAAAATGCCTTTTTTTTTTTTTTTTTTATTTTTGGTGGGAGATGTGACTGTTTTAATCGGTGATTTGCAGGGCTGAAGGCAGCCCTGAGCTGCAGAGACAGGAACATTTGTACAGGCAGCTGTAGCAAAACCCAGCAAGCTCAGTCAAAAGAGCCAATTCTCTCCTTGTGCGAGTTTGTCCTTAATTCCAAATAAATTCTGACCAGGAAACTTTCAGGAGGGGTCCACGTTTTCCCTTTCAATGCATCTGCATGTGCTCTGAGTGATTAGTTTGGGCAGCCTGGCTGCAGCACTGCCAGAGCACTGGAGTTATAAATGCTCCCACGCTTCTGGAACCTCATCCAGAATTTACAGAGAGCACTGTGGCTGAACAGGGCTTTGCCCCACAAATCTGACAAAGAAACTGTGCAGGAATGTGGATGCGTCGCTTCAGGATGTCTTGGAAAGCACAGTTCCTGAATGAAAATTGTAACATTACCAGGGTGTTTGTTTTGGGTTTTTTTTTTTGTGCTCGGATTGTTTTGCCTTTTACAGCCAAGTGAAGGAATTTGGGCTTGTTTAGCAACAAGACAGGGGGATGAAAATAAAAATAATAATCCAGATATGAATTTCCTGCGAAGGAAAGCATCTGGTCTTGTGGCAGAGTCCGTAACTAATCAGGGGCAAGGCTGAAAGTGCAGCAGTGAAACCTCAAGGAACATCCTGGCACAGCTGCAGGCGGGATTTCTGTGCTTGCAGAGGAGATATTTGATCCGCGGGGTAAGGCAGTCACTGCTCCTCACAGAAATCAAGCCTCCACTTACCCAGCTTCAAACACCATCACCTTTTCCAAGGAATTACCCGCAAAGCCCCCGTGCTCAGCTCAGGGACTGGTGCAAACAAGCTGAGCTCGTTTATTTACTGCTGATAAGCTTTTTCTTTAGGCATGGAGTGGCTGAGGAAAATAACAGGAACGATGTGGCTTAACTTGGGCATAAATTAAGTGTGATTTCCACAGCATGCAGTTATTAGAAGCAATTAGCAGCACTGCAGTGGCTGTGAGGAATCCTGATCCTGTTCTGGGGCACACTCAGCTGTGGATCCCAATCAGAGGCAGGAAAAGCTTGTTTTGCAGGGGGGCCCTGGTGGGCTTTGAGTTTCTGTTTTGCTCCTCCTCTTGTTTTGGCTTCAACAGATTCTCTGCCATAGCTGTGCTCCTTCCTCCACATCTGTGCTGCTTCCAGCTCTGAGAGAACTGCTTTTGTCCTCTTGCTGCCAATAATGGAAGCACAGATTGCATTCACAGAAGGGTTTGGGTTGGAAGGGACCTTAAAGCACATCCAGTGCCACCCCCTGCCATGGGCAGGGGCACCTTCCACCAGCCCAGGTAGCTCCAACCTGGCCTTGGACACTTCCAGGGATGGGGCAGCCACAGCTTCTCTGGGCAACCTGTGCCAGGGCCTGCCC